>JAQIXV010001196.1:0-10328 GCA_034700625.1 Tectocepheus velatus
GCTTCAAGGTCGAAAAATTTTCCCGACATGGTACTTTCTTATGCTTTTTACAGAATTCAAATATCTTCAGCCATTTAGGAGTATTTCGCGATCTTCGACCGCCAAATTTTTCTGACTAAGGTAATATTTATTCTTGTGTAGCAATTGTTTTGCATTGTTTATTATAATTTGCCTTGATTGTTTACATAAACAAATTCCTTTCTTATTACTCATGTAGTGCACATCCTATTGTGCAAGGTTATAAATTTATGTGTAATTCACTATTCAATTGTAGTCCGACTGAATTCGTTTGTAATGAAACGTTTCTCTAAATTAAAGTTATATTAAATTATGTGTTGACTACCACACCCTTTGTGTCCAGCAAATTATTCCTTACCAGGACTCTATTTCTGAGTCCTACACTTGATAATGAAAACTGTAACAAATGTTATTAGAAATTATCTCTAAATGAACAAGACAAAAGTTGGGGATTTGAATAGAATTCAATTTTTAAGAACACTGAAATGTATGAAGCATTTCATTTCACCGAGGTTTTTCATTCGGGGTATTCTAAACTTGTGTAACATCTGTTTTTGGAAATTCGATAAATGAACAAGGTTAAATTTTGGTTATGTTATAAAAGAGAATTTCTTTTATTCATCTAATTATAGTTAAAACTTTATCTTGTTTGCTTTACATGAAAATTAGAATGATAAAAAAATGTAATTGACGATTCCAATGATAAGTTATAAAAAATGGTTATTTTTCATGTTAGTCGATTTAAAATAACAACGTATTGAGGGTTGCATATTGAATATTTTGTTTAAAATTTACTTGCTGACAATGCTGTCAATATCTTTAATATCTAAATTTTAAAAAAAAATATTCATTGAATAAAATATTTTGAAACAAAACATTACTTTCGTTGGGGATTTTGCCGCCAAAAGTGGTTAAAAATATTAATAATACTGAATTCAAACAATATTTTATGACAAAATTACAGTTTCAAAAATAAATAAAAATTAGCTTGAATATTCTCTTTTAATTGAATTTTATTTTAGTTTGTATATCTCTAATATAATATTTTTGTTCCTGAATTACATTAATTTATAGAAAATACACTTATATCCGCTTAATATCCACGCGAAGCGACCGGCCTTTTTAGAAGGATAATACCTGAAATGGATAATAACCAGAGTATTAATAGTACTAATAGAGACAATCGGGACTTTCAGTTTGCATGGATAATAAGCCGAAATTGATATTAACCGACTTGAATGGATTATAAATAAATATGAGTGTATCTATTTTTTGTAATGAAAAAAAATTGATTTCAAACTTTGGCCCAATAATTAAATTCATTGATCAGGATTAATT
Organism: Tectocepheus velatus; assembly: GCA_034700625.1. Taxonomy (NCBI): domain Eukaryota; kingdom Metazoa; phylum Arthropoda; class Arachnida; order Sarcoptiformes; family Tectocepheidae; genus Tectocepheus; species Tectocepheus velatus. The sequence goes on from JAQIXV010001196.1 coordinate 1,357, forward strand.
TCTAATTTTGAATTTAACAATTTAACAAATTTTACAATTTCTTGATATGAATAGTTTGAAATCCAAATCCAATTCTTCTAAATAATGAAAACTGTAATCATTGTAACAAATGTTCTTAGAAATTATCAATAAATGAACAAGACAAAATTTTGGTATATTTTACTATTACTAATAATCAGTGCGTGAATAACCGGGAAAACACCACTTCACACATAGAAAATAAACCGGTTTAAGTCGTATTAAAATTGTTGGCTCAAGATTTTAAAATAATTAAATAAATAGATGTTAAACTGGTTTAAAATTAAATTTAAAGCAATTTAAACAGAATTAAATCAATTGCGAGTCATTTAAACTAATTTTGGCAAAAAATGGCGAAAATGTGCCATTTTTGTCGGCCATCTTGGAAATTGGCCTCCATTTTATCCATATCCTGATACCAGACCTGCGGAAGGTCTTCGACATTAAGAGGGGGATTAGGGTATGGATATTTCTCAAATTTTTCTTAAGATGGATATTAATATTAGAGTAAGGATTAAATGGCAGTCAAATTCCAAGATGGCGGACCGAAAATTGCGCATGTTTGCCATTTTGTTCTCTAAATTGAGTTTAAATTGCTTTTAATTTAGTTTTAAACTAGTTTAACATGAATTAAATTAACTATTTAATGGCATTTTTGGTCAGCCATATTGGAAATTGGAAATCTTTCATTATTTTAATATTGATACATAAAACGGAATTATTTTTCTCTGTGTATACTTTTTATATATATTTCTCCCGCTTATTCACGCACTGCTAATAATATATTTTGGTACATTTACTAATAATATGGTTTTTTATAACAAAATTTCTGCTATTTGTTACAATCCATAACAAAACCATTCGAATTCTTACTAATCTTTTGACATCGACTACTCAAGGTGAGAATTGGAATAAACTTCAATTTTTGATCAAATCAGTGTTCTTGCTAAATTAGTTTATGTAAGTGTAGATGATGTCTCATTGATGAAACCAGCTTGTTGATTTTAATTATTTTAAAATAGATCATAATTTCGAAATCAAACCAAAATAACTAGTTTTCAAAAATTATAAATTACAGCTCTACTAATGAATGATATCTCATCAAAGAGATAAGCATGCTAATTCTAGTTATTTTAAAATAAATTAATATTAAAAAATACATTCGAACAAAAATATTTTTACCAAATTTAAAATAAATGTTCTTAAAAATTATCGTTAATAAAGAATACAATATTTTAGTGGCCTTGCAGACTTGGTTATTTTTTATAATAAAATTTTTCCTATTTATGACATCCCTCAACAAAACACTTAAAATTAGTACTAAACTTTATATAAAAATACTCTTGAAATCGACTACGCAAGGTGACAACTGAAATAATTTTCAAAGGGATCAAATAAAAATCAATGTTCTTGCTAAATTAATTTCTGTAAGTGTAAATGATATGTCATCGAAGAAATCTTCTTAATTGAATTATATTATAGTTTTGTCAACTGATTTATGGGGGGGGGGGGGGGCTATCAGTTAGGGAACGGTAGGTCAAGCCGTTCGATAAGGTTCGAGAATAGCAGAACTTAAGGTAGCGGTCGATGCGTGAGAGGCGACTACGAGTAGAACTATTTACGGTACGGCTGAATACGTGTACCGATATGGCATTAGGCCATAGAAAAGCGTATATAAGTTATAACAGTATTCACATTAATTAACATTAGTTTTGAGATACAAATCATCCAATTTATGCAAAGTTTCAAAATACATAAAATGGGAGACACTTTTATCTTCATTATTTTAAATCAATAAATTGGATTAAATTAAGTTAAACAAGGTTATATTCAATTATTAATCTTTTGATTATAGTTAAATTTCAGAAAACGTATAATCATTTGAACTGAAGTTTCATGACTTCAATGACTTGAAAGTCATTAGTAATTATTGAAATCTAATGATTAATACATTGAATAAATGTGAGACTAATTATTCATTTTTGAAATTAATTTAATTAATTTGAACTGAATTTAAGATTCTGTGTCAGTTTATATAAACTATTTTTGTACCTGGATTACATTCATTTATAATGAGATTTTTGTAATGAGATAAATAAACAAAAAATATCTATCTCTTTGAAACCATAATTAAAATCATTGATCAGGATTTAATTCAAATTATGAATTCAACAAAAATTACAGTTTTTGATAAGAGTAGTTTGATTTCCAAAATAATCTTCAATATATCTGTGCGCTAATCGAACCGTAATAGTAGGCTGAGGTTAGGGGTCAGCATAACGATTCATCCATATATCCTGAGCATTTCACACCGAATTTGAAAATTTTTTATTTATCGGTTGGGAAATTGCGGAATTTTTCTGATTAAATACCCGATTTTTTTGCCCGAAAATGCACAACATTTTTTGTGGTGACCTGTCTTTCAGAGGGTCTTATGATCATATACCTTGGTCATTATTAACAAATGAGATATCAATGCAATCTTTGAAAAACAGTCTTTCTTTCGAACATATTGTCGACAAAAACAATAGATCCGATCGCGCGCTATAAATGGCTAAATTTCATGCAATTACATACCAAACAACTTTTAAATAAAAGTTCTTACTCAATCTTATTCATAAATAAAACTATATTGATTGCTTAAAATTAAATTTTAGCCCTTAATAACAAATTACAAAGAACATGGTTAATTACTTTGAATAAAATATCTTGAAGATTTTGAACCGTTTGAAACAAAACATTATTTAGAACAGTATGGTGGAGTCCAAAATGATGAAAAATATTATGAAAACTAAATTTAAATTATACTTTATGATAAAATTACTGCTACAAGATAAATAAAATTTAGCTGAAATATTTTCTTTTAATTGAATTTTATTACAGTTTGTATATCTCGCTCAATTATTTTTGTTGAATTACATTCAATTATAGAAAAAATTAATTTATTTTATAACGAAAAAATACGTTTTTATCTCTCTTGCCCAATAATTAAAAACATTGATCATGGTTTAATTCAAAGTTTTAATGAAACAAAAATTACAGTTTTTTGAAAAGAATAAATTGAAATTAAAGTATGTTTCTTTTAGATAATGAAAACTGTAATTAGTGTAACAAATGTTCTTAGAAATTATCGCTAAATAAACAAGACAAAATTTTGGTACACTTAAGTATTATCGTATTTTTTTATAACAAAATTTGTCAAATTTGTGACATTCCTCAACAAAACCATTCAATTTCTTACTAACCTTTAGGTTAAAATACTTTTGACATCGACTTACCAAGGTATCAATTGAAATAAACTTCAATAAAAGTTATTTCAAATAAAAATCAGTGTTCTTGATTAATTAGTTTTTGTAAGTGTAGATGATTTTAATCAGTGATCATAATTATTATCTAAATTATTGCTACAATTTGTTTCGAATTTATCAAAATAATCTTGATAAAATTACGGATTTGATGTCGATGTCCCAAAAGACAAGCCTTCGAAAACCAATCAATTCAAAGATACATTGCTTAATAAGTTACAGTTTTATTAATTGATGTTTTACCTAATAATTTTACCTAGATTGAACATTTTCAAGGAATAATCATTTGGTTTATATAAAATAAATAATTTTTTGTTAGAATCTTGTCAAATATTCAAAATAAGAATTCAAATTTTAAGTTGACCAAATATTATAAAATTGAAAATTAATAAATACAATGATATTTTATTTGATAAGTTACAGTTTTATGATGGTCACTTTAAGAATCGCCCATGGTTAGGTGGTTTTTTGATTGGTGGTTTTTTGGTTAGGTGGTTTTTTGATTAGGTGGTTTTTGATTAGGTGGTCTTGGTTGTCTAGTGGTCTTGGTGGTCTTGGTGGTCTTGGTGGTCTTGGTGGTCTAGTAGTCATTTTAAGAGTCACCACATGATTTCAGCTATGGTTGAATTTTGCTTATTTGATATTGCAAATAGCTTTGTATTTGACTTCAAACTAGCAATAGGAATGTTATAAATATTTTTATTGATAATGTTGATTTTGTTGTTTTGATTCAATTGAATTATATGATGAAAAGAGTTGAAAATATCTTTAGATAACGAGAATATACTGAACCCCAACCACATCCCTAATAGTCCCCCAAAATTACAGATAAAAGACATTAAAGTCATTTCAAATGAGTGTCGGACTATAACATCGGGAGTAGAGCTGTGCTGAAAAACAATCCAGGTGGCATATTCTGAAAATGCTTCACCTTTTACGCTGACTTCAGTTAAATACTGTTTTGTATTGCAATCGGGTTTGCATTTTGCCGAACATTTGTCTAACTCTTGGTTTTCAAAATCATCGTCAGTAAAATCAATAGACATATTGCCGAAAGACTCCCAGACCTCTCTTCTAAGCAAATCATCTAATAAGGGAAATTTTGAATTAAATTTTTCTTTCACGATTTCAGCCTTGCAATAAACACGACAGTCACTCTCCATGCGAATTTTATCTTGCTCATTTCCAATGTTATAATGAGCGCAATTAGATTCAGAACTTTCAACTAGAAGTTCCAAGTTCAAACCAAAGTACTTTACAGTAAACCTATCGTTAGGTCTGACATCAAAATAATCCATTTCGGAAACCCTCTGTAATATGTTCGGGGAGTGGACAGCAATCAAGTATTTATTCACTGGAGGATACTGGGTCAATTCATGTTGAATTATAAAGGTAAAGTCCACTAGATCGATTCGAAATGAATTCCAATATTGTTTGAGAGCACTGAAGTAGGTGAAACATTTCATTACAAGATTATACCTTGATAAGCTTGCAAATGTTTGAATTGGTGTTTCCTTTACCATGAACACGTTTTTATCCATAGACTCTTCAATAAATGACCGATTAATTGAAGTTTTATTTTCACCATTGATTTGGACAATAATCGAGTCAAGTGTCGGACTTAATTCTAATAGTTCACCGAATTTAGTGATCTTGTTCAAACCTTTTGTAATATTTGCATTTGCCTTTTCATAGATTTTATTCAGAGATTGCTCTACGTCTTTTGGAAATGTGGGTTTGGCCTTGTTTTCAGTAACCAATTTCATAAACTCTTGGTAAAGTTTTTTGTTATTTTCATTCAATTTTGATAACTTGGATATTGAGAAGAGACGATCCGGAATACAAATAGTAATTGCAGGCAATGGTTGAGCCGTAAGACGTTTGACCTCAATGTTGACAACAGTTTTACCAAGCATATACTGATGAAGAACCAAATAAACTTGGTAAACAAAGCCAGTCATACACATGAAGATTAAAATGAAATTCATAATCTTGATAGATTGAACAAAGTGTTTCATTTTGTGCTCCATGTTTATCTCGGTGTTTTCAAAATGATTGTTGTTTCAAAAATATGTTTCTATTTATTTCTTAAGAAATATATAAATCTTTTGTTATTTTGATTGTTGCCATGGTCAATTAAAAATAGTTTCGAAACAATTAATTGTGTTTACTACAAATTATCGATATATTAGCAAATAACAAGTTTTGTCTTTCACGATATTATCACATGAATTTTTATACAAGAATATATTGGAATATACAGGTTTTTTCAACAATAGATAATTATTTATAATTAACAAGCAAGAAGTAATAGCAGGATGTCCTGTAAATTTTCAATTTTTTCTCTCTAGCAAATTACATATCAATTTCTACCATGGCTATATTATTTCCATGAGAAGATGTAGTTGGTTTCTTGATAACATTGAAATTGAATATATTGTAGTTATTGAAATAATTAACTTTGCTTGATTCAAATCTAAACAAACGAGAAATAGAGTGGAAAATGTCTTTAGAAATGGAGAGAACACTGAACCCCAACCACATCCCTAATAGTCCCCCAAAATTACAAACAAATGACATTAAAGTCATTTCAAGTGAATGTCGGACAATAACATCCGGTTTTGAACTGTGCTGGAAAGTAACAGTGGTAATATCATAATTATACATTGCTGATATTTTACCAATCTTGTTAATTTCCTTGAAATATTGTTTCGAACTACAGTCTGGTTTACATTTTTCCCGACATATGTCTAATTCATCTTTTACATCAAAAATTCCATTGATATAAGAAAATAACCAAGACTCTTCTATAATCAAATCATTTATAACTGGTATTTTGGAATTAAATTTCTCCTTAGAAATTTCAGCAATACAATGCACCCGGCAATCATTTTCGTTACGAAGCTTACCTTGTTTATTTCTAATATCATATTTCTCACAATTCGATTCAAAAGCCCCAGGCAATTGTTCAATATTCAATTGCGAGTATTTGACTAAATAATTTTGGTTGTTTTCAATCATAATATAATCTTGCGAAATCTTTTGCATTGTATTTGGTGAATGAATAGCAATTAGGTAAGAATCAATTGGAGCGTACTGGGTGAAATCATTTATTATTGTGAATTTTAATTCACTTAAATCAAATCGAAATGAAAACCAATAATCTTGGAGAGCACTAAAGTAGGTGAAACATTTCATTTTCAAATAATTATCAACCGGATGAGTCGCATAACTATTAATTGGTTTTTCGTTCAGGACAAAATTATATTCATCAAATTCATTTTGTATGAATGAAAAATTGACCATGGATTTTGCTTCACCTAGAATTGAACCACGAATTGATTCATGGTTTGGACTCGTTTTGAAGAATTCTTGAAAGTTGATTGTTCTGTTTGTTTCCTTGATAATTTCATATAGTTGTCTCAAATTCTCCTTCACCTCATCTGTAAAATTTCGGTTTGCCTTGCTCTCTTTCACCAACTTCATATAATCTTGATGAAGTTTTCTCGTATTTTTATTCGTAATTGATATCTTGGCTATCGATATAGGAGCCGGAATACAAACCGTGATTGCAGGCAATGGTTGAGACTTCAGTCGCTTCACATCAATATTGACAACAGTTTTACCAAGCATATACTGGTGCGATATCAGATAAACTTGGTAAACAAATCCAAATATGCAGAAGAAGATAATAACAATATTAATAATTTTTGTAGTTTGCCCAAAATATTGAATTATGTTCATGGTGATTTCGTGAAATGTTTGTTAATTCTGTTTTTCAAATTTGTATATATTATTCTTATGTTACCATGGTCAATCAATATTTAATTCAATAAAATTGTTTATCTAAAAAGAGGATCAGATTTCCTTGATGAAAAAATTTCAAAAGAAGAAATAACCATTCTAAATCAATAATGACAAAATAAAATATATTATACTTTTTGAATAAGGCCTTATATCAGATAAACTTGGTAAACAAATCCAAATACAGATTAATCTTAAAATCAAATCAATAATTTTTACTTGCTGCAGTAAAATTTACAGCAAAGAGTTTCAAATTATGCATTGTGAGTTAGAAAGGGTTGAATTAGCAGGGCTTAAAAATATAATGAAATATATAATATATAAGAGCTAAAATAATTGAATTTAGTTATTTTTATTCTGATGCTATCATTGTCAATCAAATAGATCGATATTCAATTTGGTAAATTATTTACTTTATGGGTATACTTTAATTAAGTAAAAATTGATCCTAATGATAAATAAATGATATTTGAGTAAGTTTTTCTAATTATAATAAATAAAATTTAATTAAATTGAGAAAAGATAAAAAAAATTAATTATATGAATAAATAAGCTTTCAATTATAAAAAAAATGCATGAAATAAATGTCTATTTAATTTGGCTGATTAACATGGGCAAGTTATTTTGATGAGGGTTTATATTTGATTTGTTGATAACATGAAAAGGGTGTTTTTTGTTCCTGAATTACATTCATTTATAGAAAATATCAATTTTGCCAATATAAATTTAGATATATTTTCGTTCTGACATTAAACTCATTTCAAGTGAGTGTGGGACAATACTAGTAATATCTGGTAATGAATTTTGTTTAAAATCTGGTAATACATTTATCAAGGCTAAGACTTGATTTCATAATCCATATCTAAAAAAGATTTATAAGGTTAAACGTTTTTCTTTAAATGTTATATTACACAATTTCAAGCACTCTACATCAATAAAAATATATATAATACGAAATTTTTAGTTTATCTCAACTACTCAATATATTTTCTCAAATCAACTTAAGGAGAGATTTTTTTTATCTACTTCAAACACCCTACTGCTATTTAAAACGAAATGTATAAATAGGATGCCTACATTTCATTTTGTATAATATTTGTAAAGATTTTAGTATAATAACTTTGAGAAAAATTATGCTGCTAAAATATAATTTCATTTTGGCTGTTAAAATTCTATACATCAATCTACACTTTTCGAATGGAATCAATGAAAGTAAAACTTGGAAAAAATCTAAAATGTTTTATTCAAAAATAATTTTTCAATAGTACTCGGTCTTGATTGTATCAGTTCTCCAGCTAATTCATTATTTTGTGGATGGAGTTCTGATCAAGCCCAGTATGTAACAAAGGGAACCAGAAATAATGCTATTCCTAGATCAATTCAATTCGATGGGCCTACAGGACCACCGCCAAAATATATAAACGGTGTGTTCAATAAGGTTGAATTTTAATTTACTCACTAAAGTATCAGAATATTCTCGAATTAATATTTCAGAGACATACAGATCCTTTCAGATCACAATCCCATCACTCTAACGTGATATTCACCTATTTCTAATAATAATAAATTTGCGATTCACATATCATTTAAAAGATGAGATATGTTCAATAATATATGTACAAAAAAATATCGGAAAAATGATCAAGAAAATTGAAAAATATGCGAATAAAATCAGATGATTTTCTATGTGCTAATGTTAATTGTATTACTCCGTCCGAAAAAACTCGGGCTTTTATATTTCTTATTACTCGAAAACGGCTGAAGATACTCCAATTCGGTGAAAAGTATATAAGAGATCCATGTCCCAAAAATTTTTCCACCTTCAACTTTAGTCATGTAATATTT
>JAQIXV010001197.1:0-10310 GCA_034700625.1 Tectocepheus velatus
TGTCTGAAGCCCTTACAACAGGTCTGCCATAAACTCATATTCAAAAGCGACTAAAATCACGACTCATTCACACAAACATCAATTGTTTTTGAATACGAATTCATTGTAATTAAAAAATCAAATGTTTTTAATCAAAGAATAAAACAGTATTTCAACAGAAAATGAGTGGTTTATTACACGTTAATTAAATGATCAATTGATGGTTATCTTAATTATTTTATTCATTCGAAGTCAATATCGACTGATCTGTTGATATTTCGAAGACGTCTCTTCTCTTCTTCAGATAAATTCAATTTAAGCGTCAAATTGTCTAAACGTTTGCAATAAGTAATCAATTCCTCGATTTGTTGGAAACCTATTAACTGACAGTCGGTGTCCTCTGAATTAATTACAAACATATCGTTGTATTCGATGACAATTTCCCGGAGAGACCGCATTCTTGTAATTCTCTTAATAATCTGATCCATGTCTTTGTCGACAAACACACAGTTAATGAATTGAAGTATTTCCATGTCTTTGAAATTAAAGACAAGTAAATCGAATTTACGGACATCCAGTTCATAGTCTTGGAGGCGCCGTCTGTTTAGAGTTGTCCTGCATTTGCCTCTCGTTAAGCGATGGAAGAACTGATTGGTAACATTCATGTCATAAAAGTCAGTTTCAGCCTCGATGTCAGTCAATGTCTCCAAATTCAGATCCTCGATAAGTTTGTAATCAATGGGCAAGGGAAGGTCTTCGAACCTTTTTTCGCAGTTGATAACGTTGAGATTGAGTCCTCTTAGCCTGGTCATTTTGGCGATATTGGCTAACAGTGGGGTCACATATATTTTGTCTCGATTCCCAATTCGGAAATATTGCAAATTTTGACCCTTTCCTTTGATTATGTGTTTTGTCGCCTTTTCAAGCATTTTTGACTTCCTCTCGATATCGAATGTTGACTCAGAACGAGCAAGGTCACTTATATGAATGTAGACAATACTTGTCGGCAGGTTTTCAAAACACTTGACATCGAAGTCTGAATCTTCGTTGAGTTCTAGTTTGAGATCTTCCAGTTGTTTGCACTCTTGGATCAATTGTAATGACCAGTGATTTTTGTATACATTTTTATAGTTATTGACTTCAATCTTGTCGTCAATTGATAAGTGGAGAACAGACGGTATTATTCTGTCGAGGAGGCGATGCCAGGCACCATACTCAAATTTCTGAGATTTGATTGAAAGACAGCACAATTTGGGACAGTGCCATACAATTTTGTCTATAAGTTTCAAACCAACTAGATCATCCCAGTTGAGTTTCAAACTAATTGATTGCACGTCGCTGTAACAGTATTTGAAATTCTCGATTTCCTACCAAAAAAATTATGAAATTTCATCAAGATTAAATTAATTTATCGATATAGAAAAAAGCAAGATCATTCAAATATTATTATTGTTTCATAAAATTGGTGAAATATTTTTATTCAAAGCCTTTAAGTATTCAAGTTTTTTTAAAGATCTTGCTAGATCTTGCAAGTTGCTAACATATGCTGAATTCAACCTTTGGGTTCATTATTCTCATTGCTTTGCTTTGCATTGCTTTGGTTTCTTCCTTTCAAATAATTTATAATAGTTTATGTACTCCTTTTGCAAGTTTATAGTTTAGGCAATGACTATAATTTTGAGCAATAAATTTCATTCAAATGTTTATGTTTAGTCTGATTCGTGTTATATAAGAGTTATACACAAAATATATTTTGTCTGAACTATAGACTCAAATCTGAGATAAAAATCAATACAATGTCTGAAAAGCTAGACTTATATCCAATGTTTAAATACTATTCACTGAATAAATCATTTCTTTGAAAGAAATCAATAAATGAAACAAAAATTAAATTAAAACCAAAAAAGACTTTAATTACCCAAAGATTTATCAAAAATTTAGTTCAATATGAAATTTGATAGATTTAAATAAAAAAGGTATTTAACCTTGAAATCTTGATAAACCAGTTGCACGAATAATAGAGAAACTGATTTTTTTTCTTGAATATATTTTTTTGAGTTAAAATACTCTTTTAAGGCATATAAATCAACATTGGTAATCATTCATCATGCTAATATGTAACACAAATATTGCATACCTGTTCAAACTGTTCGAGAGATAATTTATTGAAATTTTCCAAATGATATTTATCCGGACATATTTGTTGCTTGTGCATTTCATAGTCCTCGTCACCAGTTATATCTTCTTCATGAGAAAACAATTCCAGTGCTGCTAACCTTCCCGTTGTGGTCATAACCGGACACATTTTGCTGACAAGAAATCTGTGCAATCAATTATATAAATTGCAACAAGGACAATTTCAGGACAATTTTTATTCCAGACTATATTCGCTTCGATTCTCACACTCTTTAATTTGAATGAAAGGGTAACAGAACTGCACAGCACTCAGTCTGAGAGACTACACATACAACTCGCGAGGACTCTGTTTATTGGTTAACCACTTGATAGTCAAGATATAGTTGTAATTCAATTTTGAAAAACCACATAAATTTGTTTTTTTATCTTTTGAATAAAATGCATAATCATGGTCATTGAATATATTTAGCAGGCTAACTGCGCTAGATCGTCCAAATTATGGAGAACAACTATAGCAACCCGTCATTGAAGTCATGTCTAGATGACCTTGCTTATATTATATAATGAAACTGTCAAATGAAAAGAATTGAAAAGTATATATTGAAGTGTGAAAAGGATCGGCAATCGTATCTAGCAATTATAATTCAAATTCTTGTAGCGCTTAAATCTTAATATTCGCATCTAATTGTTTAATAAATAAGCTTGGTTAAACATTGTCAGCCAAAATATTCCTTGAACTGTCAAGTTTTAAACTTGAACGCCCTTAAAAGTTATGACCTTGCTCGTTTGAATTTTCAATTGTAACGCAATATAAACTTGGTTCATCCCTTACTAGATGGACACTGTTTTTTAACATAATAAATGATGTAGCTCCCCTTTAATAGAAAAGCAATGAGATTTCAAACTCCCCTGATTATTGACACCTGCTAATTCAAATGACATACTTAATGAATATCAAGATAAAAAATTTTGAAATGTAAACAAACGATTAGTGTTTATTAAGTGTCATTTGAATTAGCAGGTGTCAATAATCAGGGGACTTTGAAATCTCATTGCTTTTCTATTAAAGGGGAGCTACATCATTTATTATGTTAAAAAACAGTGTCCAGCTAGTAAGGGATGAACCAAGTTTATGTTACTTTATAATATCACAACTTGTGATTTACAAGAGAGTAGTGATTGTGGTTTCCATAGAAATCTCATAAAGTTTTTGAGACTCAATGCGACGGATGTCTCACATGTTATACAATCATTAGGTGTTTGAGTGAAAGTCAACAAAAAACTTGTTTTGACTGAAAAGCAAAGGAAAAAACAATCAAACAATCAAACAATCAAACAATCAAGTTCAATTTGTTCAATTTTTTAGCTATTATCACTTCTCATGCGTCAAAATTGAGTTCAATTTATTAAGTTCAACAATTTTGTCAATAGCCTTGATCATTGACAGAGAGCAAGGTCAACAAATTAATTGAAGTTGTCATTTGAAAGACGAGCCCTACCTTCCACTCGTCCGCAGACATGTGGGCCGGAGTTCTGACAGTAAGTGACTCCTGTTTTGAAGGACACGCAGAGGACAAGAGCGGACCCCTCTTGACATCACTGTTGAAGTCAAAGGGCTATGTAGTGGTCGAGCAGTCGATGGTCGCCGACAATCGGACTGAAATCGAGAACATCCTCCAGAAGTGGTCCGACTCAAGCAATTTGGACTTCATTCTGACCACTGGTGGCACCGGATTCACAAAAAGAGATGTCACTCCAGAGGCCACCAAATCGGTGATAGAAAGGGAGGCTCCGGGTATTGTCATCGCACTGATCGCCAAATCACTGAAAGCGACGCCAATGGCTATGTTATCGAGACTGACGGCTGGCATAAGGGGGTCGACACTAATTGTTAACTTTCCCGGAAGTGTTAAGGCCTGCGACGAGTGCTTCCATATAATCGAACCGGTATTACATCACCTGATCTGTCAGTTGAGAGACAATAAGTCAGAGATCGTCGAACACCACAAACATATTCAGGAACCGATCAAAAGTAAACAACTGTCCCCTCATTTGTAATTCAATTGATTTACTTATTTTTCAGGCGCTGTTCGTTTGGAAAGTGTCGGTTCCCGTCCTCGTCGGTCCCAATACGAAATGATTTCAATGGATTCGGCCATCAATCAGATAATCGCCGAAATTGTTCCGATAAAAGACATCGAAAACATATCATTCAATCATTTGGATCGACTCAACCACCGGATCCTCGCCAAAGATGTCAGCGCACAGATAGCTGTCCCACCCTTTAGGGCGTCGATAAAAGATGGTTACGCTGTCATCGCTGCAGACGGTGTCGGACACCGACGGGTTATGGCGGGAATGATTGCCGGCCCTTCAAAAGAGACTATTGTTTTGAAGCCCGGGTTCTGCACTCGAATCAGTACTGGCGCTGCTCTGCCTGAGGGCGGAGATGCTGTGGTTCAGGTCGAGGACACGTCTGTCATCGAATTGACCGGTGATGGCGATGAAGCGGTGATTGAGATCTTAAAGGAACCGACAGTGGGTCAGGATATCAGACCCATTGGGTGTGATATTCAAAAGGGAACGACTCTTATCAATGCCGGCACTGAATTAGGACCGATTGAGTTGGGAATAATGGCATCGGCAGGTGTCCACTCCGTCCCAGTCTGGAGAAGACCTGTTGTGGCCGTACTCTCGACTGGAGATGAGATTCTAAATCCGGGACAACCCCTCGCTTTTGGACAGATTTGGGACTCAAACCGAACTACTCTTCTCTCAATTTTGAGGGAAAGTTCTGTCGATGTCTTAGATTTGGGAATAGCTGTCGACAAAGTGGACGACATTTTCGATCGGATGCGTAACGGACTGAATGCTGCGGATGTGCTGATCACTACAGGAGGGGTCTCTATGGGGGAAAGGGATCTAATCAAACAAATAATTAAAACCGACTTCAAAGCGGACCTACACTTCGGAAGAGTGAACCTTAAACCGGGAAAACCTACAACTTTTGCCACCTGTGCTCTTAATGAACACAAAAAGTATATTTTCGGACTCCCGGGTAATCCCATCAGCGCTTTCGTGACATTCCATCTGTTCGTCAAACCACTGCTCACACGACTGTCCGCTAGAGTCTGGGCTCAGGACTCAGCGCTCGACATAACCACATATCAGCGCACTTTAAGTGTCAGACTTAATACCGGCGCCGATGGCTATAAACTGGATGAGAGGCCTGAGTTCGCCAGAGCTGTGCTCTCGTATCAGTTGAATGATGTGCCCATCGCTCGACTGACTGGCAATCAGAGCAGTAGTCGACTGATGAGCGCCAAAGACGCCGACGCTCTGGTCTTACTGCCGGCCAGGACTCAGTCACTCCAAGTGATCAAATCGGGTCATATCGTGACCGCTCTTCTCATTTGAATTTATTTTAAATTAAATTTATTTGAAATTTGTTACAAATGAGCGATAATTTCAATTGAATTATAAATAAAAACTTATTTAACATTTTTAAGAACTCTTTGAAAACAAGTCTTCAGTTTTTGAAATTCTTGAAAACAAATGTCTTTTTTAACGTTTTGTATGTCATTTGTTTCGATACATTTCGCATAAATTGAAGCCTATATTTCAAATCAATTTAAAAATAAATTAAATTTTGTATTAATTGTGAAATCATTTAAAAGTCAAACCTCTGCTAAACATTGATTGAAAGCATAGGGAAAGTGTTGTCTCAACCGTTTGCCGGCATTTGCTATACTATTGGACGCATTGCCACTCATTTCCTAATTTATTATAACCGCAAGAAATCGATATTTAAGACCAAATCAATTGAATTTCAATCAAAACATTTGAATTGAAGTTTAAAAGTAATGTAAATAAAAGTCATATGTTTTGAGAAAAATCGTCAAAACGTTATTTTTGTGCAAAACATGTGTTGTTTGGCTTTAATTCAAATCAAAATAAAAACAAACATTTGATTCCGTTTTTCATTTGATTTATTGATAAAATCGATTAATTGTAATCATGGTCTTTAAATTTCCAATCGGTACGACAAATTCACGCATATTTTTAGCAAGGTTAAATTACTAATGACTTATTTTTGTTGTTGTTTAGCGAAATGGATGTACAAACGGTATCCCACGGTTTGTATCTATCAATTGACCACTAATTTGGTGATAATTATTGTCTTAATTGTAAAACTTTAGACAAATATCGATAAATTGTTGCCACGAATGAGATATGAGATACTCGACAGAGAGATAAAAGTGAGGGGAAGTCCTCTTTGGAGGCGACAACTCTTTGGACGACAAATGAGACTCAAAACCATCGCTAAGACAGTCAATGACTTAATAAGAGAGGAAAGGGTTCACGTCTCCTATTTCAAGGGATGGGAAGTCAGAAACTACACCGAAAGGGTCGGCACATCCTCTAAAATGTTTACTTTGTTGTCAACTAATCAGAAATATCTCTGTTTTTAGCTTATAATGGAAGCCATACGTTATGGTGACTGTCATCGTCCAACAATGGAGCTGGCTAATTTCTATTTAAATGTAATCCCTTTATAATTCCTTCACTCCTCTCAATGTCTAACTATTTATGTTTATATCTTAGGATAAGAATCTGATCCATAAGTTGTTCAAAGTATTGGTTCCGCGTTATATCAATTACAGCGAATCGTTCACTAAAATGCATTTATTACCCCTTCCGGTGGAGAAGACACTCAACAAATGGGACGAAAAGACGCGACAACAGGACACAGACGTCCTCCCGAGTGTTGTTCTCGAGCTCAAGGGTTACCTCTCTTTATCAGATTTAAGTTTAACTCAATTTTACAAATTTTTTTTTTCGTCTGTTTTTCAGGTAATCCTTTGCCTAAAGTTACGAACGAACCGATAAAAGACAAAAACCTTTTGACAAATGTTTTGATCAGAGCCGCAAAGAACGAGTATTTCAATGAGAAGACAAAAAAGACAACAAATCAGAAATAATTAGTAATAAAAATACATTTTTAACCAAAAATATATTAAATCGCGTTTTAAAACAATTGAATACTATTTTGCATTTTTATAAAATATAAAACAATTTCTTCAGATCCGAAGAATAGATTGCGATCTGATTCTGAACTTTGGTTTTGTCGACCAATTATTAAATCATTTGATTTGTTATCAAATTATTTCAATGAATGCAATAAATAGATTCAACAAATTTTTTATTTTCAAACAAAATAACTGAGAAATTAAATTATGATTCAATAATGAAGTGCTGTTTGGATTCTCCAATTGAAGGTGTAGTGTAGGGACAGGTATTTGTGGGCAACGAATGTGAAAATCAATTCACCGATTGATAACAAAAAAAGCAATAGAAGTAAAAGGTATGCGAAAAACGAGAGCACTTGTCGATAGTCTTTATTGACCACAAACTCTCCTTTCGGTAAATGGAAGTCTTCGGAGACTGACTTATGTTTCAATTGATTTGTTTGGATGTCTTTTCCTTAACTTTATTGAATTGTTTTGACGTCTTATCCTTTCTTTCTTTGATCTTTTCTTTCGCTTTATTTGCAATATTTTTGCCCAAAATCTCAGTCTTTTGTTAAAACTGATATTCTAAGGTTGCCCTAGGCTCAAGGGAGCAATAATACTTCAATCTTCACCTGTTTTTTCATTTTGACGCTTTTTAGTCTCTTAATTGATATAATTTTTATTTTGAGGATTATTTTTGTTCTCATTCCACAAAATATCGGTTCGTTTTCATCATTAAAAATGTTTCAAATGTTAATAATTATTAAATTGATTGCCAGACAATCCACAGACAGCCCCGAAAGTGTATGGTTTGATTGTATGCGGTTTAATCAGGGTTTTGGCTCTAATATCGGCATTTGTTATCGTCCTGTTCCACGTCGGACCGGTCCTCAAGGAGTGGGACGTCGGCCCTAAATCTGAAGTCAAAATACATTTCGACAAAATATTCTGATTTCTGGACGAAAACAAATAAGAAATAATTTATTCACTTCAATGAAAACTTTATATATACTTGGTTTTTTCATTATAAGATTTAAAATAATTTGATAGTTTATTATTAGTGTCTCTCAATTCACAAGTGTTTGAAAAATTTGTGTAATACTTATAAAATATTAGACTCAACTTTTGTATTGAACATAATTTCCAATTATAATTTCAATCAACTTTTTTTTTGTTTAAATCTATAAATATTTATATAATTTAAATAAAAACTAAGAAAACATTTATATCATTGATTTTTATTAGATTCTAATAAGAATTTGGTCTCTAATCGGAAATTGGTTTCTATTTCTAATTTCAATTCAAAGTTTTGGTTGCCGTTGTCTTCACTGTTCGCACTTTGAATATCTGAACGGTTCCGTTACTTTTGATTCTGTCTTCGTATCGAATTTCAGTGATAATGGTCTCATCGAAAGTCCAGTTTCCTCGCGAATAGATTCGGTTCCGAATTTGCGGCGCCGGTGGTGTCCGTCGATGAAGAACAGGAGTCCAAAAGGTTTGCGTCCGATTGATAGTCACGTTTCCCGACCGGTCGTACAATTCGATGTCTAAATTGACATTCCTTTCTTCACTGGATCCGCTTGAGGTCGAAGATGTCGAGGTCTCAGATGTAGAGCTATCGGATATCGAGGTATCGGATTCCTCGCTGTCGTTGGACGTGGAACTCATTGATATGTTGTCAAAGAAGTTCTTTGAAAGAACTCAAATTTTTTTTACAAAACCCTTCGAAACTCGAAATCAAACTCCAAATGAATTTCAATTGTTTTGAGTCTCGAGACACGAATCGAAGCGATTGTTGAATCGTTAGAAATGAGTGATTAGTTTCACTCAATTATTCAAATTATAAGAAATAAATGAATTCATACGAAAAATAAGAAATATTTGAGAAATGCTTGCAATGAATGACCCGATTCTGTTCTCTGTCTTCTTCTTATTTATTATTCATATGATTTTATTTGTGACAAAAGCTATACTTAATTATTTCAAAAGTCAAAGAATCATAAAAAATGTTTATCAGAAACAGTTTGACCACAAAGACAAACACAAACCGGTCTTCAAATATGTTTGCGAATTGATATTCACGGACCCGTCAGAAGGGTTTGACACCGAGAAGGCTGTCATCACTTTAGAGGTGATCTCAACAAATGAAAAGTCAACGAAAACCAAATTAGCGACTCTTGAGTTGAACTTCAGAGACATTTCGACGAATTGCGACCTTTGCTGTCAACAGGACTTTCGCGGATTCTTTTTGATCGTTAGACAGAAAACTTTGCCACCGATTACTTACGTTCGGGGAACTCATAATTCTTCAAAAGGTATTCATTCATTGAAAAAACAAAACCAAAAAAATCTTAAATAAAAAGTTTAAACACTTTTTCATAGACTCAAGAATTTTGTTTAAAGGACTCGAACTCAACGATCAGATGAGTGGTGAGCGGCTCTTCTTTGCGGTCAACAGTTTTATTGAAAACATTGAAATGAGTTCAGCGATTGTCCATAACATCAAATCACAAAAACTGAATTACTGTTCGAAACAAACTCTTTGTCCCGACTTTTATTCAACTGATTCCGAAAGTTTCGGCGAAGAGATGAAGCGATTTCCCGACTGTCCTGAAGAGCCGAAAGGCGTCAGACTTTTACCGAAACTTAATTGGTTTGAAGTGTTTGTCTTCACATCATTTCTCTTTCATCTGACGTTTGCTTTAATGGTTGCAATTCTTTTCTATTTTAACGAATCGAGTGATGGCCTAAAGGTGTCCGCATCGGTATTCGGCGCCGGTCTGACCGCTCCGACAGTCACGCAAATGGTTGGATACACTTATCGATCGGTCGTCAAAACTCATTACAATTCAAAATGTAGTTCAATGAGAGTCGAGTCTAACAAGTCTTCGACATTTTGGTCGACATTCCGAGTGCTGTTCTTATTATCATTTCTCGTATTATGTCTTCTGTTCTCAATTCTGTCCATTCTATTGATTACCCGAGACTTCACACTAGAGCTCTATTTCATCGATTCGACTTACAGTGAGGCCATGACTCTGATTGTCTTATTTATGTTATGCTGTGCCGTAACTCATTTACTATGGATACCTCTCTTCGCTAACATTCGTTTCTTATTCCGTTTGATATTTTATAAGCCAAAGTCCGGTCCCTCAGACTTAGAACCAGTTATCGATAACTCGA
>JAQIXV010001198.1:0-10310 GCA_034700625.1 Tectocepheus velatus
TTTTCAGGTAATCGACGAGAAGACCAAAATTTAGGCCACAATTCAATAGATGTTTCAAAGGATAACAAATGGGACCCGAATTCGAGTTTCGGAAATTTCTTTCTAACGATTCTAATGTTTCATCGATGGAAAGAAGAAGAGGAATGACTTCTTCACAAAGGAGTCACTTATATACCAAATGGAGCTCTTATTAGAGTTAAACGGATTTCATTCGGACCTAAACTACCGATAAATTCAAAGCCAGGCGAAGATGAGAACAAGGCTTCGAGATTAATGTCATTAAGGTAAGGGTTCTATTCATTTAAATTATCTTTTAATTGATTTTTATCGTTCAAAAAATTATTTAATAAATACATTTCAATTATAGATAACTTTTAAAACTTAAATTGAACCAAGTTTATCAAATGTTGAAATTTGCTGAAATATCACAATCACATTATATCGTTGAACTTTAGGGGAAATCACAAAAGTTTATTTTATTTGTCTATCAGACAGAATATGATCCGAAAGACATTTGATCGCAAAACAAATTGCAAGTATTTTACCAAAAGATGGGAATTTTAACCTTGATAAGTTTGACTTATTAAACATTAATATATTGAAACATTTATACGTAAGAAGTGATATCCATAAAAATTCAACACTTTTTAATGAATTTCAGTGATTTTGTTAAGATAAGCAGCTGTCAGCGAAATGGGATAGATAAGATTTCCAATAAGTTGTGATTGATAAACTATCTAATATAAATACAGAAACCGAGAATACAGAACATTGATTGAAATTTAATTTTAAAATAAAGAATTCAAACAAATTGATTAAAAATATAGTTTTCAACATATTATTCATTAATTATGAAACTCATAACTCCTGAGGAATACTAAAAGATAAACAAACAAATGACTCAGAGTTTGTATTTCCTTGTATTTCATTGAAATAGTTTAAACAAGAATTACGAAAATGTTTATCATTGGAATCAAAGTCTAATTTTTATAGTTTTATTGCCAATTGCTTCCAAAATTGAAACTCTAAACAAAAATTTGATATATATTTTCCCTTGGTCACTTAATTTATTGCTCACTACTCATCAAATTCCTAAAAATAATTTTAAACAAAACTCATGAATACATAAAAATTATTTAATACTTTGTTTAAAACTTTTAAAAGTTATCGAATAACTGTTATTCTATTGACTCAAATAAACTCCAATACAATTGTGTTTGACTTCATTTAACTTCTTTGTTGTTAAGGGGTTTCAGTTATGAATAGTATTGGTAACGACCGTATATTTGAGGTAGGTCAAAGTAGTAGTCAAAGTCAATTTGAATCAAATTTGGCCATAGCATGGGTAGCATTGAAATTCTACCGTGGCAAAAAACTTACACTTAATGACATCAACGGATCCGTTGATTTGGGAACTATTACAGCACTAATGGGTCCATCCGGTGCCGGAAAGTCAACACTTTTAGAGTGTATTAATGGCAGAGAAATCACTGGAATCGACTGCAATACAAAATTCTTTGTCAATAACAACAAAAACGAAATCCCTATCCGTTCCTCTTTTATAGTACAGGACGTGAGTAAACACCTTTTGAGTGGTTTGACTGCATTAGAGTCACTTCTTTACGCCTCAGAGATTAAGAATACCACTCAGTATTGCAATCACAAGAAAATTGCCGAAAACACACTCAAAGAGTTAGGATTTCCCAATAATTTTGGTCCTAATCTTGTCGATGAGTGCAGTGGAGGCGAACAGAAGAGGTTAGCCATAGCTCTCGAACTAACGTCAATAGTGAAGCCAAACTTGTTGTGCATCGATGAGCCGACTTCTGGTTTGGACAGTTGTGCCGCTGAAGAGGTATTTTAATTACTTTTTATATTAAAACTAAATCTGATTCTAACGCACAGGTTATCGATTGCCTGAAACAAGTGTCTCAAAAGCTCGGTATTGCAGTTGTCACGAGTATTCATCAGCCAAACAATGAGTTGATCACCAAATTCGACAAATTATATGTTCTTGCTAAAGGTGGTATTTGCGTCTACGAAGGAGAGCCCAAACAATTAGAAACCTACCTAGCTGATACTCAGATGACTTTGGATGAAAATCAGGTAGCAATAGAGGTACTTATCAAGATAAGTTCACGTCTCGGCGTAGAAAACGATAAGAAATCCATACGTTTGGCTGAACTTCACGGACAAAATCGTCAGAGTCTAGAGGATCGGTGCTATAGAGAGGGACAGTCTTCCGATGGATTGAAGAATAAGAGTTCGGTATTCATTCCTCTTCATGTCTGGTATCTAACGAAGAGGTCATTCTTTTCAATGAGAGCCCGATGGATGACCCTGTTGATACAAGCCTTTTTAATTCTGTTCTTATCATACATTATGACCCAATTGTTCAACAAGAATGTCGGTAAACCTGACGGCTGTTGCATTTTGAGTGGCAACAAGACCTGTCACCCAATGGAAGACACCATAAGTGATGAAAAACTATTGAAACAAAACCTGAGTCTAATATTCTTCGCATTACTGGCCGTACAGTTCCTGATAACTATTCCTCAGGTCTTGGTTTTCACGACAGAAGTCAGAATATTCTTAAACGAACACAAAAATGGTTAGAAAAACAATTGATAGTAAGCAAGGTTCATTTAAAATTTTGTTCTCTAGGCTGGTACAGCACTTTGTCTTACTTTATGGCTAAAACACTCGTGGAGCTGCCATTTTGTGTATTGATCTCGATAATTTACGGATCGATTATTTACTTATTGAGCCATCAGATCGATGAACATTTCCGATTAACCTTGTTCATTTGTACAATGATTGCCGGCGCTTTAACTGCACAGGGTTTGGGCTTCGCCACCGGTATAGTGGCCGACACCAGCGAAAGACTGGCAAACGTTTTGTCAGTTGGGGTCTATCTCTTCAACCTATTGCTGTGCGGTTTCTTCGCACCCGTCGATGATCTTCCGAATTGGATCCATTGGATTACATACCTTTCCTTCGCTAAGCAAAGCCTCGAAATGCAAATGTATATAATCTATGGATTTGAGAGGTGTCACAAAGGAATGGTATCTCAAACTTTGCTTAACATGA
The DNA here is from genome assembly GCA_034700625.1 of Tectocepheus velatus. Classification (NCBI taxonomy): domain Eukaryota; kingdom Metazoa; phylum Arthropoda; class Arachnida; order Sarcoptiformes; family Tectocepheidae; genus Tectocepheus; species Tectocepheus velatus. The sequence goes on from JAQIXV010001198.1 coordinate 3,091, forward strand.
ACATAGTTGAGCGAGATAAGTTTAACACAAATGCAATAATTTTGGGTATTCATTTATTGCTCGTCAGGGTTTTAGCCTTGGTCTTTTTATTATTAAAGGCTAATAAATTGAAAGCCTACAAGTCTTGGATGAGAGCTAAGATAGGGATTATCAATGTATTCACATCCATTCCATCCAAATGTATTATATTAAGAACAACGGTAAGGGATGGACGACAGCCGTTAAATAGTAGTCGGAGTCCGAGTTATGCTTCGATCAATTGAAGGATTTATTGTTTGAGGGATGGGATGATTCAATACATTTCTATATATATTTTTCATTATAAAACTCTAATAATAGTTTATTGAAAATTTTGGTAAAAAAATAATAATAAGAGTACATATTTTTGACAAACATTAGAAAAGTTGTCTTAAGTTTAGACTCTAACTTCTCTTTTAACTCAATTCAAACAATTATTAATAATTAAATGTGAATTAAATGTGAATTAACTCAAAATCAAATTTACAACAATTGTGTTCAAACTTTTATTAAGCATTTATATTGGAATTATTTCAATAGATGTATGGTAGTTTTTAGAAATAACTCAAATTTTTGTAATGATTTACTCAAAAACAATTTTTGATTCAATGATTAAAACCAGTTTAAGGTCGAAATTATTTGAATATAATTTCAATTTCAATAAAAAAAAGTTATTAGTTGGCCTATTAGTGCGTGCCCACTTGTTTGCTTGCTTATTTCAATTGACATTGAATTTAATTTTATTTATTCCAAAAATTAAATTCAATTATTTCTATACAATTTAAAAGTTATACAAAATGAAAATTTTGACCTTGATCATCATTTATTCAACATACTCTGTATTTGATCTAAACTATTAGGAAATCAAATAATGAATTAATGATTTCACTCTTCATTCAACTCTTTTTAATCAATTTCTCATTTCTTTAACGTAACGATAGCAGCGATATCTGAAAAACGGGAAACTTGAAAGATAATAGATAGTAACTAGGTTGTCTTTTGCAAACTGTTTAGTTTGAGAAATTCAAGAAAAGTATAAACATATTATAATATTTCACAAAACATTGAAATCGTCGTTTCTATGGGAGAATCCATGTTTATTTCACTTCGTGTAATTGCAAGTTCAACTGAAAACATGAATTGTTTTGGTAGTTCGTCAAGTAGTTCATCTGACAGTGAGCAAGATCGCCTGGTTCTCAATAATGATGGACAATCGCGTTATGGAATTCAGTCTAATTTAGCCATCGCTTGGATTGGCCTCAAATTCTATGGGAATAGTGTTTTCAAATGCAGACCCAAACCAATACTCAATGATATCAATGGATCCATTGATTTGGGAACTATTACTGCACTTATGGGTCCGTCCGGTGCCGGAAAGTCAACACTTTTGAAATGTATTAATGGCCGACAAATCAGTGGAATCGACGGCAATACAGATATTTATCTGAATTCTGGGCTCAGCATAAGGTCGTGTTTTATTGTACAGGACGTGAAGGAACACTTCTTGGATGGTTTGACTGCATTACAATCCTTGACATACGCCTCAAAAATCAAGAATATGACCATAAAGTGTGACCACAAGAGAATCGCACAGAACTTACTCCTAGAGTTGGGTATCAGTCGTATCGGCAATACATCAGTTGTGGACTGCAGTGGAGGCGAACAAAAGAGGTTAGCCATAGCTCTGGAACTGACATCAATAGTGAAGCCAAACCTGTTGTGTATCGATGAGCCGACCTCTGGTTTGGACAGTTATGCCGCCGAAGAGGTATTCATTTGATGTGTTTTTGTGTAAAAACTAAATCTGATTCTAACGCACAGGTAATCAATTGCCTGAAACAAGTGTCTCAAAGGCACGGCATAGCAATTGTGACGAGTATTCATCAGCCAAACAATGAGATAATCATGAAGTTCGACAAGTTATATGTCCTTGCTAAAGAAGGGATCTGCGTATATGAGGGTCGACCGGAAAACTTGAAAAACTATTTGACCGGCGCTGAGATTCCCTGCCGTAGAAATCAGGTGCCGATCGAAATACTGATCAAAATCTGTTCGCGAAGTGACACTCAAAACAATGAGACGTCTCAACGTTTGGCGCGACTGACGGCACGGAATCGCCAGAGCCTGGAGTCCCGGTGCCATAGAGAGGGACAACTGACTCACGGTATCAAACAGGAAAACATGAGGTTCTTCGTCAAACATATGTGGTATCTGATGATGAGATCAGTCGTTTACTCATTGAGGGCACGACTGCTGACCATATTATTCCAGTTCGGGTTAATCACAGGTCTGGGCTTTATTCTGACCCAATTGTTCAACGAAAATATCGGACGTCCGGACGGATGTATAGCAATGGGAGCCAACAAGACGTGTAACGAATCGAACACAACCCTAAGGGATGAGCAATGGCTGTCCCAGAACCAGAGGCTTCACTTCTTCGCACAACTGGCCATTCAGTTCCTGATAACTGTTCCAACGGTTCTGATATTTACTAATGAGGTCAGAGTATTCTTCAACGAACACAAGAATGGTATGAAAAACTATATTGATTAAAAAGAAACATGATAAATTTAGAATTTTTTGCTAGGTTGGTACAGCACTGGAAGCTATTACTGGGCCAAAACTCTTGTAGAACTACCCTTTTGTATAATAACTTCGATATGTTATGGATATATAGTCTATCACTTCAACCATCAAATTAATGACAAGTTCCGGATCGAAGACTACGTCTTTACGTTGACTGTCGGCGCCCTCACAGCTCAGGGCTTGGGATTCACTATCGGTATAATTGCGGACTCGGATGAAAAAATGGCGAATATTATGTCTGTTGGGATCTATCTCTTCAACCTTTTGTTGTGCGGATTCTTCGCACCGATAGATGAAATGCCGGATTGTATCCATTGGATTACATACCTGTCATTCGCTAAGCAGTGCTTTGAAATGCAAATGTATATAATTTATGGTTTCGGGAGGTGTCCAGAGGGACAGGTGTCTCAAACGCTGTTCAATATGAAAATTGTTGAGCAGGATAAATATCATAGAAATCAATCAATTCTCTACAGTCACGCCGCTCTGATCAGGGTCGTTGCCTTGTTTATTCTGCTGATCAAGGCAAATCAGTTCAAAGTGGAACAACTTTTCAGACGCGTCAAGAGATTGAAAAGATTATTCAAGAGAAATCGATCAGGGTACTCACACATTGATGAAAGTGAATCACTCATCACTTGATCAATTTAAATTATACTTATTTATTAAAGTGAAATGATAATCATCATCTTGAACATTTTTCACTTCTAGATATTAATTATAATTATTTACATTTAATTCAAAAACTCTAATCAAAAGTATTTCAAATAAAATGTGTTTTTATTCATAAAAATCAATAGAAATACTGAAAAACAATCTTTTGATTAAAGTATTAAAGCAATTATCATAAGTTATCAATAATTTGTCACAATTTTAAATAATTGTCAAATGTTTTTAATATTTGGTTGAAACATCAATTTGAGATATAATTAAAAGTTAATTGAATTAAAATTTGAATAAAAACAAAAATTCGATGAAATTAAGGGAAATACAGAAATTGATTACAAATTAAAAGACTTTAATATTTGTTTTGATTTTTCTTAAGTTTTTGATCTTCAATAAAATCAGGAATCAATTGGTTTCTGATCATCATTTAAGCTCCACAACAGGTTCAGTATCTGCCATCTCGACAGTCGGCTCAGTGTCTGCGGTCTCGACAGTCGGCTCAGTGTCTGCCATCTCGACAGTCGGCTCAGTGTCTGCGGTCTCGACAGTCGGCTCAGTGTCTGCGGTCTCGACAGTCGGCTCAGTGTCTGCGGTCTCGAGAGTCGGCTCAATGTCTGCGGTCTCGACAGTCGGCTCAATGTCTGCGGTCTCGACATTCGGCTCAATGTCTTCGGCCTTCGGCTGAAAGATAAGCACTTTCTTTAGTTTCGGTAAATGAGTTGATAAGTGTTTGAATATATTGTTTTGTGAATTAAAATCTGTTTCCAAATCAAAATTATCGGTCAAATGGACAGTCAATTCCTCCAATGATTTCATTTCACTCAAGTTTTTGGCGATAAAATCTGATTCGGGTTCAGAATTGAAGTGAATAGTGACGTCAAGACTAAGCAATTCCTTGAATTTCTTCACTTCAGTCATAAGGGTCTCGAGATCTGAAGAGTCGATATATGAACCGATTGACAGATCCTTTAGTTTATGGCATTTGAGGGCCATTTGCTTCAAACACTTCTCATATGAATCGGTTGTCAGATAACAGCTTTGGATCCGAAAGGAAACCAATTGATCCAAATGTGACATCTCTTTAAAGATGGCGTCCAATAGGTTCGGGTCAGAGATATTGAGATATATATCCAAATGAGTGAGACTTAAGTTATTTTCAACCAATCGTTTGAAATGGTATTCAATGTCTTCGGTTTCCAATTCTTTGACGAAAATTCTGAGTTTACGTAAATTCTTGAGAAGAGATGTCTGTGTTATTGATGTACACAATGGGTGACAGTTTGGACGACAATTCACTTTCTTTAGATTAGGGAATGACCTCACAATCAAATCAATGCTATCCTTCGTTGCGATAATTGACTCCAATTTTGTACCAAATTTATCGATAAATGACTGCCTCTTAGTCTCAGATATTTCACTCAAATCGCATTCAAAATGTTTCAATTGATGGCAGTATTTGAGAATCAAATCCATTTGTGAGTCGTTCAGATGTGAACCAATTAAACCAAATAATTGAATATTCGGGAACTTCTTCAGTAGTTTCTCCATTCCCTCCATATCTCCGCAATAAACGATTTCGTATTGTCTCTCAAAGACATTCCTCTGGAACTGTTTTGAAACGCATTCAAAGCGAAACTTGTCTTTAATCGGCAGAAACTGAAGTAATACTTCCGCCAAATCGTCGCAAACTCTGTCTTCAAATGAATCTCTTCTGTAGTGATCACTGATATTGAGTTTACTTAAAGACATCTTATAATCAATTAATTGATTTTAAACTCAATTAAAATTTAATGAAACGATTGAATGAATTGAAGTTTTTTTAGATAATAACTATTCAGACGTTTACTTCACTTTTGACTTAAAATGTTTTGTTTACTGTTTGTATGTTTCCTATCCTATGATTGCAATACTATTTTTACTTAACTTTTGTGATAAAAAGTACACAATTAATGACTTTTATATTTAATTAATTAAAAGATTGGATAAGAATTTTCAAATATTTTGATCCGAATGAAGAGATTTAAAGTATTTTTGTTTTTATATTAAATTAGAAAAGAGTTAAAGTAAATCAATTTTTGAGACAAACTTTTAATTTTGATATAATTTTTGAATAAAATAAATCTTTTCTGATATTTTGGTTTGTCTTAAATTATGTATTACTCTAATGGTATACCACTAATGGTCGCAACTGATGGCAATCTTTTGATGGTTTTGAAAAATAATGTTTGCCAACAATTGCCCAACAATTACACAAATTATTAAAAACATATTTTCATTAATTTTGTTGGATTTTGAAAAACAATTTGAAACTTAAAGGAATGGACTCAACCACTGATAACACACCAAAAGAATGTCGTATTTGCAGAGATACCGATAGTCAGGACTCTATTATGACTCCGTGCGAGTGCTCCGGGACTATGAAATTCGCGCACAAACAGTGTCTACTTTCATGGATCAGATCCGTCAATGATGTGAAGTGTGGAGTCTGTAAGAGTGACTATAACTGCAACCTCATAGTCCGTCGCCAGAGATTCTGGTCATTCGTCTCTCAAGAGTTCTATGACTTGTTATCCATATTTCTGATAACACTTACCATCTCTTCAGTTATACTCATCTCTGTTTGTCTTCTCTTAAGAATGGATTTGGATTCGTATAATAGACTTATGGCTAATCGCAAGAGAGTTGGGAATGACTTCAAAACAATTAAAAGTCTTAAAGAGTTTTACACTTTTAAACTGATTTTAGTCATTGAAAACGGTATCGCATTTATCGCTCTTTGGGTTATGTTTTTGTTGGCGGTCAGGGATGAGTGGAATCAACGCCTCGAGTATATTATAGATGAAAGGGGTTAGAGATATACCTCAAATTTTTACCCTCAAAACAATAAATTCATGTGAAATAATCTTGCAAACAATTTTGGGATGGTAGTTATCATGGTAATCCCAAACATTTCATAAAATATTACATTTATTTTTCAAAAGGACCTCAAAAATAAAGAAATGTCTAAAAATAATTTTTTTAATTTTCTAATTTTGATATAAAAATACAAAAACTTTAAAATTCTTTATTAGTTTCAAAATAAGTGAAAATCTTTTGATTTTCTTTAATTCAATTTTAATTATTTTTTGTTTTAATTCAAAGTTTTTGATAACTTTTAAAGTTTTAAATTTATTTCTATTAAATCTTAAATAACTTCATATCCATTGAAATGTAAACAATTTACAAAACATACGAAAAGTAAAACAAAATATTATTTTCAGTTAAAAGCAAAGCAAACGTCTCGCGTGTGATGTCTCACATTTTATCTCAAATAATAACTCAAATAATTCACAAATACTTTTATTTCATTGAATTTTAATTCAGTTTAAAATCAATTAATCGATTAAAAAATGACTTTAAAGTAAACTAAATATCACTACAAAAGATGACTACAAAAGAGATTAATTTGAAAACAGAATTTGTGAGGATTTGTCGAAAGCCTTACTTTGGTTTCTTCTGAAGTTCAGATAACAGATACGTTTCGCGTGGATTACTGGTCAAAGAAGTTCCAGAGGAAGATCTTGGAGAGACAATACCATGAAATAATAAACTTAGTTTTGACTGAACTTTCTTTAAGTAAATTCAAATACATTTGCAAAAAAAGATTAGAGATTATTAAAGTTAGAGAATATATTGAATTCACTTTATTTAATTAAAATAACATTTAATTCAATCAAATAGATGTTTGAAAAACAAACCGAATTAATGGTACTTGGTGTTTAGCTTTGAAACCCGTCCGCGATCTCAAGCACTTTAGCCATTGATAGATCCCTCACCATCTGAGGCGAGAGGACGGCCCCAAATTCTCGTTCTATAGAAAGTTGTATCTCTACTGCCATAAGCGAATCCATTCCCAGTTTTAAGAACTTAGTGCTCGGATCCAATTTCTTGATGTCATCCATACCCAGAAT
>JAQIXV010001199.1:0-10279 GCA_034700625.1 Tectocepheus velatus
GAGCTCAACTCTCATACAAAAAGTTGCAAGGTATCAAACAGAGCTCAAAAGACTTAACATCACTTTCTCTATATTCATCGGATTTGAGAATTTCAAAAGGAATGTCATCTTCAAGAAAGTCGTTTATCTTGAACTCTCATGGATCATCTCTTTAGGATTTGCGAAGAGACATCTCAAAAACTGTTCAAGTTCAAACTGATTTGCGATTATATATCTCTCCCACAAGATTTCAAAAGACCAAGAAATCTAAAAATATTATCAATAGTTTGATAAATAAAATATTTGATATAAATTTTGATTGAATTGAAGAACTCTTTTTCTTAATGAATAAAACATAACTTAATTTGATTTATAGGCAAGTTTTGTCCCTCATTAATAAATTATCATGATCGATCAATTAATTATTCATTCCTTACCAAGTAATCTACGAAATATTTAAATCATCAGGAAAATTCGACTTGGGTAATTTTTATTTACCGCCAAGATTATAAATTTAATGATTAAAATGATGGCATCATTTCCTTTGAAGTAATTTAACCGGATGGTACAACGATTAATAAATGGGAATTCCCTTGCTGTCAACAAGGCAAAATTTGAATTCAATACTTATCTGTCACTCAATAAATCTTATCCTTTTATTTTCAAAACATCGTAACAATGTTCGAGAGGATAAGCAAGGTCAATAGGTTGGTGACTCGTTGCTGTTCATCTTATTGTATTTGATTTACAGACTTATTTGATGTAAGACCTTGATTATGTTTTGATGTTACAAGTTTTCAATAGAAATGATTGTATAATCATTATTTGAACAAGATACATGTATATATATGGCCTTGTTCAAAGTTTAAGAAACTGTCCGAGTTTATCACCAAAAACATTTATGAATTATTAATAGATTAAAATTGATTTTTTTAAGAGGAAAAGTGCTTGTTTACAATAAACTATTTCAGAAAAATGCTTTCATCGGAAATTAATCTAGTATATAAACGAGGAGATCACTCAATAGATCTCTTATTGATTGATGTTTTGGATATAATTCAAAATATTTTATTGAATTAAAGTTTAATTCACTTTCAATACAAAAACTTTGGAAATTGTTTTGCTATTAAAACATGAGTTGCTATACCTGTCCCTCGAAATTAGTGGCCGAACCGCTGGTCATCAGTGGTATGAGCGGTCGCTTCCCGGAGTCCGATTCGGTCGATGAGTTCGCACAGAATTTGTACGAAAATAAGGATCTGATAACTGACGACAACAGGCGATGGCCATCAGGTATGTAAAGATAATTATTATTGAGTGAAACTAGCATGATCATTGATCAATCTAATTTTCATCCAGGTTTCTTCGGATTCAACAGCAGAATGGGCAAGCTAAAAGACGTAGACAGACTGGATGGCACATTCTTTGGAATTCTCAAACAACTTGGAGATACAGTTGACCCTCACTCGAGAATACTCTTGGAAACCACTTACGAGGCTATCATTGACGCCGGTATGCAATCGATTCACAATTTTGTGATAAAAATTAAATTTAATTTTCAATTAAAATAGGGGTTAACCCTCAAAACCTTAGGGGTTCGGACACCGGTGTCTACATCGGGTACTCGTCGTTTGCAATGCCTGACGGACTCCCTGAAGATGTTTTCCCCGATTCCGAGGACAACGTCACACAGAATATGTTGGGACAGACGGGTCAGGCGAAAGCGCTCTACGCTAATAGGGTATCGTTTGTCTTTGACCTAAAGGGACCCTCTCTAGTGGTAGACACCGCCTGTTCCTCATCTCTGGTTGCGTTCAATACAGCGATGAATGACTTGAGATTAGGTTTGAAAACAATTACATTATTCTTATTTTCAGTCGTTATTCAAATCATATGTTTTTGATATCAAAAACAATTATCTCCTCAACGGTTAGGCAAATGTCGTCAGGCGATAGTCGGCGCCACTCAGGTATGTCTTCAGGCCTTCGCGAATCACGTGTTTCAGGCGACGCGAGTCAACGCATCCGATGGTATACCCAAAGTGTGGGACGAAAAAGCGGACGGATATGTGAGGGGAGAGTCTGTCGTCTGTTTCCTTCTTCAGCGCCGATCCGATGCCAAACGTATTTACGCAACGGTTTTGAACTCCGGAGTGAATATCGATGGCTTCAAAAAGATGGGAATGTTTTTCCCCTCATCTGAATCTCAGGAGGAACTCATGGTTCAGGTCTACAAAGAGGCGAATGTCGATCCCCTTAAAGTCAATTACTTTGAGGCTCACGGGACGGGCACTCAGGTAACCATCGATGACATCAATTGGACACTAATTATCCCAATCTTTGTCTTAAGGCGGGCGACACTCAGGAGGCGAAAGCCATTTACAACGCCTACTGTCGTGACCTGAATAGAGAGGAACCGCTTCATATCGGACTCTTGAAGAGCATTATCGGTCACTGCGAGGGAGCGTCCGGAGCGCCGGCAGTGGTCAGAGTTATTCTGGCCTACGAGAGGGAGTGCCTCACATCTAACCTCCATTTGAATACATTGAAGAATGGGATCAAACAATTCTGTCCGCCGTTAGAACCCGTCCAACAGAACATGAGATACACTCCGGGTATTGAACTCTTTAAGTGTTTGTTGTATTCATTTCTTAAGTTTTTGTCTTTGAAGGCATCGCCGGAGTCAACAACTTTGGTATCGGAGGAGTCAATGGACACGTTCTGCTCGAACCTAATTATAAGACTGAGTCGGAGAACAGCCTTAAGATTGCGGACACAATATCCAGAATTGTGAACATTTGCTGTCGAACTGAAGGAGCCTTTCATTCGATGTGTAAATGGATTGAAGACAACCCTCAAAGAGTCAGTCGAGACTTTTTGGCCCTTTTGGCCGACACTATGAGAGTCAAGCCCTCACTCAACTCAAGTGGAATGCCTTATAGGGGTTGGCTTTTAATCAAACAATTGTCTGACAATACCTCTGAATATAAGAAACAGTTCTCTGTTTTGACTCACAAAAGTCAACGACCCGTTTGGGTTGTATTTCCCGGTTTGGGCGGACAGTGGATCGGAATGGCTAAGGCTTTGATGCCAATCAAGATATTCGCCGACAAAATAGAGGAATGCCACCAAATACTAAAACCCTATGGAATAGATCTGAAGGAACCGCTTCTGTCGGACGACCCGAACTCCCTGTCGACGATCACAAACAAATTCTGTGCCACAACTGCTCTGGAAATGGCATTATTTGATGTCATGAAAGCTCTGGACATCATTCCTGACGGAATTATTGGCCATTCATTCGGTGAAATAGCAGCCGCTTATTCCGACGGGTGTCTGACCACAGAGGAGGCCATTTTGATCAGTTATTTAAGAGGTTCTGTTGTGGCCAACGATAACCGCATCCCGAAAGGACTGATGGCAGCCGTCGGTCTGTCGTGGACTGAGGCCAAGAAGTTGTGCCCAAAAGGAGTTGAAGTCGTTTGCAATAACGCAAAGGAATTGGTTGTCGTCTCAGGTCTTAACCAGAAGTCAGTCTTCAGTTTTGAGTCAATTTTTGTATTTGTTTTATAGGTTTAGAAGAAGTGATGATTGGATTCATTGATGATCTCAAAACTCAAGGAGTTTTCGTTAGAGTGGTTCAGAGCAGTGGTGTTCCCCTTCACACACAGTTTATGAAGTCTTCAGCAGAAAAGATGACTCAAGAGATCAAAAATGTTTTACCCAATCCGAGGCTTAGGTCAAGGAAATGGGTGTCCACTGCAGTCATGGATTCAGATGCGAAGGAAGAGCTGAAGTACGCGTCGGCCGAGTATTTCGTCCATAACCTCATAAATCCGGTTCTCTTTCACAACAAATTGCCTCAAATACCTGAAGAGGCGATTGTTATTGAGGTCGGACCCCACCCTATCTTCGCGAGAGCTGTCAAAGAAGTGGTCGTTTCTGGAGATTACATATCTTTGATGAAAAAGGATTCAAACGATACTAATTTGGATCTGTTTTTGACATCAATCGGAAAACTATACGAATTGGGTCTCAACCCGAAGATCGAGAGTCTATACCCTCGCGTCGAGTGGCCGGTGCCCAGAGGCACGTCATCCATTGCATCACTGATGAAATGGGACCACTCGGAGACATACTTCACCCGTAAATACCCGGATTACTGTTTCAGAGGCACGGCGTCCGACATGAATGTGACCTTCAATTTGGGCCAATCGTTCAAAAGTTGGATACCTGACCATCAGGTCGACGGTAATATACTGTTCCCAGCGGTCGGCCATCTGATGCTCGCCTGGAGACGAATGGCCGCCTTCTATGGCAAGCAGTGGAAAGACGTTCCGGTCGTCTTCGAAAACGTTCAGTTCCGGAGACCACTGTTTTTCAGCGAAACGGACGCCACGAGAGTCAAAGTCCGGTACTTTGATAAGTCGGGTACGTTTTTGTTGATAGTTTTAACTTGTTCTGATCTTTTTTCAATTGATCTTGCTCAATTTTCAGGCCATTTCTCTGTTGAAGAAAGTGGTAATATATGTTGTTTGGGAAGAATCAAAACAAAAGACGAATACGTTTTGAACGCACAGCACATGTGTGTCGAGAAGGATGTTATGGAAAGGAATGACTGGGAAGTGGTTATGGACGCCAACGATGTCTATAAAGATCTGGGAATCCTTGGCTTCCATTACGGACCCAAATTCAGGCGACTGAAGACCATCCGATCCACAGATTTTGAAACTCTTTATGGAGAGACCGAATGGGACGGCAATTGGGTTACGTTTATCGACTCATTGCTGCAGAGCATAGGTCTGGGCATCACTTCCAGGAAACTAATGGTTCCGGTTATGTTCGAGTCGTTGAGATGCGATCCGAAGACACTCTTTGAGGCCATCGATGCCAACCGTGTCATCGAAACAGAGAAATCACAAGAAATTGAGGATAGAATTGATCTTGATAATGTGACAGATGAAGACCTGGATAAGGACTGGTTGGCGCCCGACGTACAGAAATTCGATCTTGTTGAAGACAGGGTCAAAAATGATTATCGTATCTATAAATCAATTCTACGCTTTCGTGTGGACACCTATTCCCGAATGATTGTCACAAATGGGGTCGAAATCGAGGGGATGTCGGGCTTTCCGTTTCCTCGAAAGACAAACCCAACGGACTTGAAGTTAGAGTCCTATGAATTCATTGCTAACGAAGACTCAATGGCTATCGATATGTCCGAAAGAAAGTCTGTTTTGGAGTACATTAAGGTTTGAGACAAATGTTTGTTTGGATTTCATTTGTAGTAAATAATTGATTTTCCACTCAAAAGGTCTGCACTTCGGTTGTCAACAAAATTCAGAGTAAAATAGGTCTCAAAGTCACCAAATATGATGTCAATGTCAGCGAAGAAGTGGTGAATAAATACGTGAATGACATCAAAGAGGAACACATTTTACTCAAACTATTGAATGAGTTATCGAAGAGATGTGTCGATGAAAACCAAAATATCGATACGAATGAGATATTGAATAATCTCTTCAGTAAACCAGAGTTTGACCTCTCGTTTGATGTCATAAATCAGGTCTCAAAGAATGAACGCCTCATCCGATCCCTTATCGATATCGTCAGCGAAAACTATGTCCCGAAGAAAGAGATCAAAGTCTTGGAAATCAATTCAACAAAAGCTCTGGTGGCAGAAGACGTGGACAATTATTTGGCCACTTATCACATATACCCGATTATTGTCGACTATACTATTGCTGTCCAATCATTGGATTCGATACCTGAAGAGTACAAACAGAAAGCATTCAAAACAATTGAATGGAAAGCAAGTGATTCGTCAGTATTTCCTTCAGACGCACCAACAGCTGATCTGATTGTATACAAAGATTCCTATGATTTATGGGAAATAGATGTCGAAAAACACTTGAAGGGAACGTATGATTCGCTGTCCGACAGGGGTTTCCTTTTATCTGTCTTCAGATATCAATTTACAGAACCAGAGATGGCTTTGAATCAAATGAATAGCAAAAGAAATCTTAAAAATTCTGATCTAAAGCAACGAATTGCTGATTATGTGATGACTGCTGAAGAACTGGGGCTCAGAGTTATTGCCAACAAATATGATTCAATTGGATCCATGTCTTTCTTGTTCAGGAAAGTTATGGTTAAACAGAATATCCCTAAAAAGGAAAATATTATTGAATTCAGATCTGATTCTTACGAATGGTTTGAATCACTGAAAGAAAAGTTGAATCAAATGAAGGAAAACGAGAAAAAGGACATCATTTGGCTCTTAGCTAACGACTCGTCTACTAATGGCATCATTGGTCTCATTAATTGTCTTCGTTTGGAACCGGGAGGAGAGGCTATCAGATGTCTCTTCGATTGCGACAATTCAGTGAAAACTCCGATTGATTTCAACGAAAAGCCTTTTTCTAATATTCTTTGCAATGATTTGGCGATAAATGTCTTAAAAGATGGAAAGTTAGGGACTTATAGACATCTGACTCTTCCCAAAGACTACGACAAAATCGAAACGAATGAGTATTTCCTAAATACCGGCGCAACCAGAGATCTATCGGGTCTCCAATGGTTTGATATGAAAAATCTGGTGCCGTTGGAGACGTCATTCCTCTCTGAAGAGAAGCAAATCAAATGCGTTGTCTATATGTGTGGACTCAACTTCAGAGATGTTGTGTTGGCCTCAGGTCTGCATATAATTTAATAATTGTTTTAAACGTTAATTAAATTTGCTTTAAATGACAGGTCGTGTAATGCCGGGTAATATCGCGTTGTTCACAGACTGTATGATCGGATCAGACTTTGCCGGCCGTCGATTCGATACCGGAGAGAGAGTTATGGGTTTCGTTCCGTCGCGTAGTTTCGCCACAACTGTTAACACAAACGAGAGTTGGGTTACACCCATTCCACAGCACTGGACAATGGAAGAGGCGGTCACTCTTCTAGCAACTTATGACACCATTTGGTACGGTTTGATAGAAAGGGCTCACCTCAGGAACGGTATGTTTTCATTGATAAGTGATTTAGTTTTTAATTTTTTTAAAATTTTTTTTTAATTTTTAGGCGATTCTATTCTTATCCATTCGGGTGCCGGAGGTGTGGGTCAGGCGGCGATCTCTGTCTGTCAGTACTATAACTGCGATATTTACGTAACGGTCGGAACGGAAGAGAAGAAACAATTTTTGATTAAGAAGTTTAATATTCCAGATAATCGTATCTTCAGTTCGAGAAATATTCAGTTCAAGTATGACATCAAAAGACTGACCAAAGGAATGGGTGTCGACATCGTATTGAACTCATTGACTGGTGATCTGATGGACGCCAGCTTCGAGTGTGTGTCCGATTCGGGTCGGTTTGTGGAGATCGGCAAATATGAACTCCAAATGAATAAACAGTTGGATTCGATCGCCTTCTTGAGGGACATCTCATTCATAGGCGTCTCAATTGATAAGCAACTGTTTTTCATTAAAGATTCTTGCAAAAAGTTCTTGAATTGGATCCAAGAAAATTCAACCAACGGTATGATTCAACCAATCAATACGATTGTCTTCAGACCTGAAGAGATGAGGAATGCCTTCACTCATATGACAACCGGTAAACACATCGGAAAAATTGTGATCAGAATCAGAGACGAAGAGAATCAGAAGATATTGAAGAGTGGTTTCAGTCCTTCGAAGCCGATGTCAGTCATGAGAAAGACTTACTTCAATCCAAACAAAGTCTATATAATAACCGGAGGTTTGGGTGGTTTTGGTCTGGAATTAATCCATTGGATGCTATTCACCGGCGCCCGAAAATTTGTGCTGACCTCAAGACATGGCATAAAAACTGATTACCAGAACTTTATTATCAAACGAATTGGATATATGGGGAAAAAATTCAAGTATTTTGAGACAAAATTTATTGTCTCGACTCACGACACGACTTCCATCTATGGCGCGAAGCGAGTCATCAGTGATGCCCAACAGTTGGGACCAATCGGTGGTGTCTTTCATTTGGCTGTCGCTCTCAAAGACGGACTTCTTGTGAACCAAACTATTGATGATTTTCTCGTAACCACTGACTCGAAGGGAAAGTCATTCAAGAATTTGGATGAAATCACTCGAAATCTGAACTTAGATTTGGATTATTTCGTTGCCTTCTCTTCCGTTTCTTGTGGTAAAGGAAACGCCGGACAATCAAACTATGGTTACGCCAACAGCTTATGTGAGCGCATATGTGAGGCCCGCCGTAGGAACGGACTGCACGGACTGGCCATTCAATGGGGACCTATCGGTGATGTCGGCATTTTGGCCGAAACTGAATTCAACGCAACTCTGGCCGCTATCGTCAAACAGAGAGTTCACTCCTGTCTCGAAATAATGGATAAATTTCTTCAAACAAATAAATCAATCGTTTCGTGTGTTGTAAGTCATGTCATAATAAGTCAATTGATTTGTATTTTAAATGAAATTCAATTTTCAACTTCAGATGAGAGCCAAACGAACGCTTGTTTCGGGAACTAAAGAGTCGAAACTCGTGAACCAGTTATGGCAGGCGTTGGGTATCGATCCCAAGACTACTAACAATCACTTGACTTTAGGAGAGATAGGAATTGAGTCTATGTTTGCGGTTGAGTTACAGCAGGAGATGGAGAGGGAGTACGACATTAAAGTCACTCTCAATGACATTAAGAACATCACAATAGGAATGATGAAGGAGTTCGAGGCCGGAAAAATCGAGGACATGAAGAAGTTCGCCGATGAGATCCAGGATCGTCGCAACAAACTGAGCAAGATCAAGTTTATCATACCTTCTGAATCGAATACAAGACTCAATAACGTGACCACTGGTGACCCCATATACTTCTTACCCCCATTGGAGGGTATATTCGCTTCGATGGAAGGGTTGGCCAAACGTATGGACCGACCGGTGATTGCACTCAATTGGATCAGAGATTTGGATGAATTCGCATCAATTGAAGAGATCAACGAATACTACAAACAATTGATGGAAACTTTGGAACCGAACGGCAATTACCATATCGTCGGCCACTTATTTGGAGCACTGATTGCTATGGAAATGTTAAACTCGGCTCCGGTAGGGAAGGCTCTTATCATAGATACGTTGTCTGAGACCAAAATGGATGACGACTTGCTATCTGATGACACACTCCTGGATATGATACTCGCGTTTATCACTCATGAGTTACCGCCTGTACTGAAGGCTAAACTGAAGAGAGACCTTCAGAGCAAACCCGACATACCCTCAAAAGTGGCGAAAATCGCTGAAGAGGTCAAAGAATTTGTGGGCAAATCGTTGGTCAGTAAAGACTTGGAGGAGATTCTCAACTCTTCCTTCAGAAGAGCGAAACTATTCAATACTTATCGACTGAATATGAAGTCTAAATACAATCAGTTTAAGCAAACTATTGGCCAGAAGTGGTTGGAAATGACGGGACGTCTGCTCATTATTAAGCCATTGGATGTCAATGGAATCGATTCAAATGAAGACTTGATTTTGAAGATCAAAAACACTTATTATTTGACTGAAGAGGTATTTGATTGAAATCATTTGATTTGTTTCTGAATTTATTGATTGAAATCTGTTTTAAATTATAGGAATTTGAAGGAAAGGTAGAGTTAGAGACTGTGGATACGACTAGTGCTGAAAGTAATGTTAATTTGGATATCTTTGAAGTGGTTTCCGATAAAATCAATGAATATTTTGCGTAAAATATATGTTATTTTCAATAAATCAATGAATTTAATCAAATTTTATAATCATTTAATGAAATTAATTGAAAATACAATTAAATATTTTAATCAAAATTAGATTAAAACTAATGAATAAAACATTACTTAATTTGATTTATAGGCGAGTTTTGTCCCTGATTAATAAATTATCATGATCGATCAATTAATAGTAATTATTCATTCATTACCAAGTAATCGACGAAATATTTAAATTATCAGGAAATTTAAGTTAATGTTAAATAAATTCATCGAATTTTATATTTAATTCTATATTATAATCCATTTTTAATATCGAAATAAAATTACATTAGTTTTCTAAAATTGATCATGTACATTGATGCAGTACGTTACTAGTTCCAAGTTTCATTCAACAATAGATAACATATAATCGATTTTAAATTCTTGTTTCACAACAATTGAAAAAGTGATTCAAAATATTTTCTATAATTTTCATCAAAACTATGGAAATATCAAACGGAGGAAGTGATTGGTCTTCAGGTCAGGTCCTGTCCGATGACTGTCTGACACTTGTATTCAACGAATTGAGTCCCAAAGATC
>JAQIXV010001200.1:0-10277 GCA_034700625.1 Tectocepheus velatus
TAATAAAAGTTATTTTCAAAGTTTAGTCATATTCTGTAATTCTGAAAAATCTAATTATCAAAGTCACACAATTATGAACAAGGTTAATTTACACGTAAATGAGGAATATTACTCATAGATTAATTGAGTCGTTTCATACAAATTGTTGGCCTCTTATAAACTGAATTGCATTCCAACCAAACAGTCAGTGCTTTCGAGTGCCAGACATCAGATAAAAATAAAATGTTTTTAATTTTCTAATAATTCATATGATTTTCAATTCACTTCTATAGATATGGTTTCTCTCAATACAGTAACGGCTGCACCGATCGATCAAAACTATATCATCCGCTTTTGGTATTCATAATACCTTTATTTGCAAGCGTAAAATCTTTTTACCTCGCTTTAACTTCAGAAAAATCACTTGACTTTCACCTATTGATGGGTGACTTCGGCTTCTGTGTTGGCCTCAAATTTCATTTGAATGCCCTCTTATTTATCTACACATCGATGTCTGTGTTAACTCAAATTATAAACTTTTACGACTTTCGCTGCGGCAGAGGACAGCCACATATGAATGTCTTCAATATGATGTCCGGACAGATAACACCCCATTCCATAAGTCTGTCAGACGTGAAGACAATCAAAAATTTATTAAAACTTTCGAAAAATAATTTTATGTTTTACCGACTCATTCGGAGGTCAGCACCGGTCGTCAACAAAAAAGACGGAAAGCGAC
The DNA here is from genome assembly GCA_034700625.1 of Tectocepheus velatus. NCBI lineage: Eukaryota > Metazoa > Arthropoda > Arachnida > Sarcoptiformes > Tectocepheidae > Tectocepheus > Tectocepheus velatus. Next base: position 719 of record JAQIXV010001200.1, read on the forward strand.
GCTTGTGTGTGGATTACCGTCAATTAAACAAGAAGCCGATCGCAGACAAACAGACTCTGCCGTACATCCCCGATGTCATCGACAGACTTCAAGGCTGCAAATACTTCTCCAAACTCGACTTTGCCTCCGGCTATTGGCAAGTCTCTGTTCATTCTTAAGACATTCAGAAAACAGCATTCGTCACACAAGACGGACACTTCGAGTGGTTAGTTCTTCCGTTCGGTCTCAAGAACGCACCTGTAACTTTCCAGAGAGTCGTCCGCAAAATCCTTGGTGAACTCATTAATCATGGCGTACTCAGCTATCTGGACGACATTGTCATCCACGCTAAGACACAGGATGAACACAATCGCTTACTTCGAGAAGTACTCAAACGACTATCTATCTGACGCTGATGTCAGACTAAAAAGAGAAAAGTGCGAATTCAATCTCCGAGAAGTTGAATTCCTTGGACATCATTGGCGACGACCAAGTCCGTCCGCCACCTTCCAAAGTCAAAGCAATACTTGACTTTCCCGCTCCGACTGACGTCAAAGAAGTTCAGCGATTTCATGGCCTCGCCAACTATCTCCGAGAGTATATCCCGAACTTTTCGCTCATCACTGAGCCCATCACTTGTCTCAACCGCAAAGACATACCATTCGTTTGGGACAAGGAACAGGAAGACGCCTTCACAGAGCTCAAGCACCTGATGGCCAGTGAGCCTGTTCGTCGAATCTTCGACACTAATCTTCCTATCGAATTGCATTGTAATGCCTCGACCATAGGCCTTGCTACAATTCTCATACAAGATGGCCATCCCATTGGCTACTACTCTCGCAAACTGTGTGACGCAGAGACGCGCTACACACCAACCGAACTCGAATGTCTAGCCGTCTTCGACGCCATCAAATACTTCCGAATCTATTTGGAAGGCATGACATTCAAAGTGTTTACCGATCACTCGGCTCTTCAATGGCTGTTCAACTTTCAGAACACCAAACGCCGACTCTTCCACTGGTCTGAACACTTATCTCTCAACACATTCAAAGTAGTCCATCGCGCAGGCAAACACATGCAGCACGTAAATGCTCTTTCTCGCGCTCCTGTAGCCCTTCTCCTAAGTACAGATCGCATTCTGCACGCACAGCAGGACTCAACCAATGACTACAATTCAAAATTTATCTCGACTTCTCCTGATGGACTAAAAGAGATAAAGATCTTTGGACGTAAACGTATTGTCATCCCTCAGAATCTAAGACTTGAGATCCTCAAAGAAAGTCATGACAACAGTGGACATCCCGGTATCCGCAAAACCCAGATTCAAATTACAGTCAACTACTGGTGGCCTAAAATGCGACACGACATCAAAATGTATGTCCGCTCCTGCCATTCGTGCCAGTTAGTGAAAACTTCGACTCAACCCACCTTTGGTCAACTCCAACCGCTGCCATCGCCTGATAAACCGATGGACCTCTTAGCGATGGACACGGTTATCATGGGATCTTCAGCCGGAGAAACCAAAGCTAAAAACATACAAGTCGTTTTGGATCACAACTCTCGTTATGTTTGGGCCAAAGCAACGCCTACAAACACAGCTCAAGCACACGTTTCCATACTAGAGGAAATCTTCAGAACCGCTGGTTCTCCGAAACGACTTCTGACAGACAATGGCTTTCGATCCAATGCCGTCAAACGACTCCTGAGACAACATAACTGTTCGCACGCCTTCTGTACTCCATGTCATCCACAGACAAATGGAGCCAATGAAAAGGTAAATGGTACAATTGTAAAAGGTATCCGACTTGCATTGCAGGACAAGCCTCGCCTTAAATGGTCAACAGTCCTTAAGTGTTGTCGACCACTACAACAACACCATTCATGATATAACAGGTTTCACACCATCATTCCTGATGTTTGGACGTGACTCCATTGGCACGACATCACCAACTGTTGACGAAGCTTGACGTCTGGCTAAGGCACGCACAGACGCCTTCAAACTCAAAAAGAAAGAAACACACGATAGAAAACATCTCCCGTTGACTCTCGATATTGACGACCTGGTGAAACGCCGCATCCCAGCCAACCGACCTGACGTCAAAAAGCTAACATCGAAATACGAAGGACCTTACCGTGTTGTCACTATACAAGGACCTGTTAACGTCAAGATCGCAGATTTGGCACCGAATGCCGAACCGTTTCTCGTTCACGTCTCACAGATTGAGCCATACTTTAATCGTGATCCGTGCCTCTTCGACCCCGGAGAGTGAGAGAGCCTGGTGATTCCATGGATGAATCACTCTATATTGTAGTCATCGATTGTGACTCATATCCTCTTTAATATCTTTATTTTAATATTATTCCAATCCTTTTCATAGAACTGATGTAATGCTAAATGAATTGTTTTTATGAATTACTCCCACATTTGAATGACTGAGTCCGCAATACTTTAACTCAAATATTATGATTATATGCTTTTCTCAATCAGTTGAATATTTATCCCCAAACTGTTAACAACTATTTTATACTTCAAATAAAGTCTACTTTTATTCGATCTGTTTGTTGTGTAGTGTTTGTGCTAAGCCTGTCCTCAGAGTTGTCCACAACTCCTGGCCTCTGAGACCCGACGATGTTTTGGTTGAACTAGATCCACACTCATTCCACGATAACCACCCGGTTAGTGTTGACACGTTGTCAACAGATAACTCGAGCGGTCACAAAATACGTTCAAAAATTGATACCATTTTATGATTTTTAATTCAATAATTATTATCACTCATCGAAAGAATTGGTCAAAAGAATAGCGAAATCGGGTTTTCTTACGGAAACCTATTTGTCATAAACTATTTCCACGGATTTGAAGTGAGATAATAGCAAAGGTTTTTCAATTTACCCTTGTCTCTTATACTAGGTTATTATGATGTGTGCAGTTATTCTGCTCAAAATCATTCAAATGGAAATCGGAGAGACTGTCCAATAATACTCATATCTTCAATAGATATCAATTGATTTGTTTTAAAATAAAAAATTATTTAAATTCAGGAAAATTTATATCAAATAAATTATTCGTTCAAATGCTATCACGATATCACCATGGTAATTACCATTTAATTTCCATTTAATAAATGACTTTAAGTTTAGGTTTTGAGGTAAGATCAATTTTTATTAAAAATCAATTAATTTATTTTATTGATAGATGATTATGATGTTCGCTGTCATATTGATCAATGGAATTCCTAGTACTAATATAATCAAAATAAAACAAGATAGATAATTTAAAGCAAGCTTGATCATTCTTTATCCAAGGTCAAATTTTGTTGAATAACACAAATAAAATTTTTTCATAATATTACATAGCGAATGACGTAGTTCAATTTAATTTAAACTAATTGTAAGAATTATTATGTAACCTCACATAAGTTTGTCATTGAATTCTCAATTAAATTAAAATTATATTCAAATTCATTAATGAATTTCAACAATTTAAGTAAACAATAAAACAATTAGAGATAACATAATTATTTTTCTTTGAAAATATTGTTAGAAATTACATAATTTACCAAGGTTAAAAAATATTGTTAATTGAAATGTTATATTCATTCTAAATTTAAACAGAAAGTAGGAATCTTCAATTATATTATCAAGCAAATGTATTTTTATTAGTTAAAAGTCAGTCGAAAATCTATAATTGATTCAAAAACACTAATCCCAGGGAACGGGAGGATCGCCTCTTCTTGTCTTCTGGTCTATATTTTCATCTTCTTTAGTGATAACATTGAATATCACTGTAATGAGTCGAAAAATGAATGATCCAGAAAGTCTTGAATTTGATCCAAGAATAATCATACCCAAGAAATGGAGAATACCCTCCTCTGGCCAACACTTCTACAGATATGGTTTCTCTCAATACAGGAACGGCTGCACCGATCGACCGAAACTATATCATCCGCTTTTGGTTTTCATATTACTATTCGTTTATAACATTAAATATATATACTGTGCGCTCACTCCTAATAAATCGGATGATTTCCATTTATTGCTGGGTGATTTTGGATACTTCATTGGTTTACAAATGCACATAAATGTAATAGTATCAATTGTCTTCACAATTGTTATTGTCTCACATCTGATCCATTACTACAATTATCGTTGTGGTAGAGGACAGCCATTTATGAATGTCTTCAATATGATGTCCGGACAGATAACACCCCAATCAATAGGACTGTCAGATGAGAAGATAATCAAAAGGCTATTGAGAATGTCGAGAATTAATTTGATATTATTTGGATTATCTTGCAACTCATTTCCAATCGCATATTTTTCTGTTGCATTTCCTTGTCTTCTGGTCAGAGACCAGTCGTTTAAAACAGTGATAATTGCGTTAATTAACTCAATACTAATGAGTCTGGTTTTAATATATGTCGTTAACATATTAATGACTCAAATCTTCTATTTGTTTATAATCTGTTATTATCTGAAACTAAAACAAAGAGAAGTCAATAATTATTTGCGAAAAGTCATCAAAAATAAGACCAAAATATTTAACTCAAACCAAATGATAGCAAAACTCAACAAAATCTATAAAGAGATCAAACAAATCGATTCAGATTTTTGTTCAATTTTTTTTGCAGTTCTATTTAGTGGCTTCACCTGTGCATTTGCCTTGCTAATTTTCCTCATTCTATTCGCACATATAGCCAATATATATCTGAAAATTATTATTATTTATAGTATCACTGTTTTCGTTATTCTGTTGTTATTTATCATTCATATGAGTTCTTCAGTGAATTATGAGTCGAAAAAGACATACAAATTGTTGGCCTCTTATAACATGAATTGCATTTCAATCAAACGTTTTTTGATTTGGAGTGCAAGACATCGGATAAAAGTAAAATTTATTTCAAAAATATATTTCAAAAATTTAATCCTTTTTTTTATTTAATAGTTATTATCACTCATCGAAAGAATTGGTCGAAAGAAGTGTAAAATCGGGTTTTCCTGCGGAAACATATTTGTCATAAACTATTCATATAGTTTTCTAATGATTTGAGGTTAAATAAATTATTAAATATTTTATTTTAATTAAGTATTTGTTCTAGGTGATTATGATGTGTGCAATCACTTTGCTTAAAGTCATTGAAATGAAAAATGGATGGTCATCGTGATTTTTCTCTCACCTTCATCATTTTTGGGTTACGGAATTTAATAAATCACCATGTACAAAATCTAGTGAGTTGAATTGATTAATATTTCATTAACTAAAATGTTATAGTATATTCAATTCTGGACTTGCTAGGATTTAATACAGTGGCACTCATTATCGTGATCAAGGTTAATTTTCAGTCCTCAATTAGTTCGGAACTTCAAATTTATTTATGGCTCTCAAAACACGCGATTATTTTGCAAGGTAAAAATATGAATATTGATTTTTATTAAACTTTATTTCGATATAAAGATTCAGAATTAATGACTTCAAAGATAATTTCAAAACTCAAAGTTATTTAAAGAAAAATCTCTAAATTTTCCATTAATTCAAAGCAATTAAGTTTTTAATCGTTAATTTTTGAATGACTAACAACTTGTTAGTAACAAGTTTTGAATTTTCCTATAAATTAAGTCAAACATTGAAAACACAAGTCCCTAAAAACTGGAGGATCGCCTCTTATGGTCAAAATTATTCAAATGGAAATTGAACGCTCTTCATAAAAATATCGAATTTGCAAGTTCATTTTTTTCATTTTATCAAATGAATCGACAAAATAATTTATTTATTTAAATGCAGCTTGTATCGGTTTCTTTATATTTAAGAGAATAATTGAGTAAATAAAATGCCAATTAACAGCGAGTCAATTGAACAAGGTACAAATTGAGATCAATTTAAGACTCCTTTAAGTTCAAAAGATTTGGAAGTTTCCGCCTCTTCTATAGTGTCGGGAATTTCTCGTCCTTTGGTTTCCGGTAAAAACAAACCCAAAACTGAACCGATTATTGTTAGTGTGCCGTACATTACCATAACAACAGCCAATCCACTGGAAGTTGCCTGGATAAAAACTGTTAAAAAATATGCAAGGTATTAAATAAATAATATTCACTAGATTTTTCATAAATGGAGCGCAAATTGACCCTATCCTCGCAACAACCGAAGAGGAGCCCATTCCCGTCTGTCTGAGTATTGTTGGGAACATTTCCGGTCCGTGAACTCCCATCACAGCCCAGGAGCTGTTGACAGCAAACTTTCCCATCAAAGCAAACGTCACTTTAAGCCAATCCTCTTTCGCCGGGATTACAGCAAAACAGGAGACGGCCGTCAATAGCATGAAAAGAGCGAACAGTTTTCGGCGGCCAATGAATCGCAAGAAAAAGGCGGTCAATAAAAATGAGGGGATCTCTACGAGTCCTCCCAATAGGAATGTTATGTAGAAATTTCCCCCAAAGTCAGACATATTTAAACTGAAGCCGTAGTAAACCAATGCGTTTACAGCGGATTCGTACCAAAATATTAGCGTTATTTTCCTCAGGTTTGGTGTTTTGAATAGATCTAGGATTGAATGAGATTTAGCTTGGTCATCTTCTGATTGAACCTTAGATAAAAAAGCAAGATTAATATTAAAAACTCAATTCAAAATCTAACCTTTTTCAAATAAGACGACAGTTCAATCAACTGTTGTTTGAGGCCATCATCTGTTTTGCCCCTCATTTTCAAGGCCTTCCTCAGAGTCCGTTCCGCGTCTTCCACCTTATTGTGTGTTATCTGCCATCGGGGGGACTCATCCAAGAAGTTAAACCAAATCAATAGGAAAACGAGAGGTATGGCCGACACGAATTGCATGTAACGGAAGTCCTGGAGCAAATAGGCCAGTGCCGGGACAAGAGCATAGCCGGACACCCAACCAATGTTTCCTAATATCATAACATCTGATCGATATTTTGGTCCCAATATTTCTATTACTTATTCGAGTAATTCAATGAATGAAATGAATTATAAATTAAAATTGGATTACATGTAGTTTTGACGGACAGTGCGAACCCAGTGTTGCCCATCCCTACCAGAAATCTGGACACACCATACATATAGATATTGACAGAAACACCGCTCAGTAGTACTCCGATTATGGCTATAGTCATCGACAGCCACGTGAGTGGTCTTCGCCCGTATTTGTCTGAATAGTGGGAAAATACGAGACCCGACACGACGTACCCCATCATAAACACAGATTGTGTCATCGATCCATAGTTTGCTCGGTCACAGACTAGATTAAACTAAAATTTTATAATTAATTGAACGAGTAACTTTTCAATTATTTATCACTTCCGTAGTTATTGATGACCTGAACTGACTCCTGTCGTACTCCCATTCAGTGCAGCTCTCGTTGGGATTCGTGAATTTGAAACATTTCATAGAATCTGTTTTGTTCTTGATCAAATTTATTAGTATCCATGATATGAATTATCAAGTACACTGTACTCACCTGATAATCAATGGGCACATCCTTACACCAGAAGTCATTACTGTATGCGTGAAAACTGTACCCCATATTACTAATTGCTCCTGCTGACTTTTTCATTGTCGAGAAGGCTACGAAAATGAGCTGCCATTTGCCTAACTCTCCCACAATATCGCAAATATGTTTAACATCTGACACCTTAGTTGTGGACATTGTCTGTGCTATGAATAAAAGTCTTCAAATGTCTGTGAGTTTCGGCACAACTCTATGAAACTCTTCCCAAAGAAAACATTTATCGCATAAAAAGTGTTCAAATATTTGACATCTGTTTTGTGTCATCAAAACATTTGTCGACATTTATTATAAACAAAATAAAAGTCTATTAATTGCGAAATGAAACTTTTAACTTTTTAACCTTGCATAATATCACATTCAAGAGAGTTAATTAAACAAAATCGGATGAGCAAGGTGTTAAAAACTATTTACGACTTTTTTAAGTTCCAATGATTTTGGATTTTCCGCTTCTTCTATAGTGTCGGGAATTTCTCGTCCTTTGGTTTCCGGTAAAAACATATACAAAATTCCACCGATTATTGTGAGAGTGCCATAAAGTACCATAACAACAGCCAATCCACTTGCAGTAGCCTTGATAAAAACAATTTTATAAATCAAAAGATCAACCTATATAATTAGTTTATCAATATTTTTTTCACCAGGTTTTTCATAAACGGGGCACTAATTGATCCGATTCTGCCAATAACAGTAGCGGAACCCATTCCTGTTTGCCTGAGTATTGTGGGAAACATCTCCGCGCCGTGAATTAAAAGGACAGTCCAGGCGCTGTTGACCCCAAACTTTCCCATCAAAGCAAACGTCACTTTAACCCAATTTTCTTTGGCCGGGATTACAGCCAAACAGGAGACGGCAGTCAATAGCATGAAAAGGGCGAACAGATTCCGGCGCCCAATAAATTGCTAGAGAAAACCCGACACCAGAAGAGAGGGTATCTCTACGAGTCCTCCCAATAGGAACGATATGTAGACATTCCCCCCGAAGTCAGTCATATTAAGACTAAAGCCATAGTATATCAATATGCAGACAACCCATTCATACCAAGTTGTTATTTTCCTCAGGTTTGGTTTTTTGAATAGATCAATGATCGAGTGAGAATTAGCTTGATCACCCTCTGATTGAAGCTTTAGAAAAATCAAAAATTAAACTTCAAAACTTGATTTTAAAAATCTGACCTACTTCAAATAAGATGACAATTCAGTCAATTAGTCTTTGAGTCCATTATCTGATTTGCCCCACATTTTCAAGGCCTTCCTCAGAGTCTGTTCCGCGTCTTCTACTTTATTATGTGGAGACAGGAAGAGGTGATTCTCCACTCGAGAGGAATAGCGATTCGTGGATCAAATTCATTGATTTTAGTCATAATTTGAGTTTATTTAAGAAAAATAATTTAAGTTTTAAATAAAACTAAGATTTTATGAAGTGCTCAAAATGAATGTCTACTTAATTATCAAGCATATATTTAAATATTCTGCTATTTTGAGTATTATATTAGCCTCTATTATGTGGAAAAATATGATAATTTGTGTTTTAAATTAAAATTAATTTTTTTTATTAGACATTACAATCAAATAAAAAATGTAATTTCATTAGATTATTATATGGGATATTATTCCACAAACCAATTAAATTTTAATTAAAATTACAAATAACAAAGATTACTTTAAATAAAATAATTTGAAATATAATATAATATTTTAATTGAACTTACATAATATTTATCGTAATTCTCTTATCCAATTCAATTTGAATGATTCTCATCAGGAAAAGCGCACACATTAGGATAACCTAGATACAAATCAATATTAAATCTCTTTATATAATCCATAAAAGACCAAAACCTCAAAACCTCTGAAGTAATTAATGACAAACAGCTTTCCGCAGGAAAACCCGATTTTGTTCTTACGTTTAATTCCAAGTCTTTCAAAAATACTCAGAAACTAAAAGAAAGTAAAATAATAATCAAAATAATAGAAAACATTTTCTAAACCTTAATCCCGTGTATAAAGTTTGAGACGACTGAGTGTTTTGTTTGAATGCAAACCAATTTATAAGACGACAAC
>JAQIXV010001201.1:0-10275 GCA_034700625.1 Tectocepheus velatus
GAATTCGTTTTTATCATTTTCTCATAGAATGTGAAAAACAATATTTTGGTTGAAATAGTTATCAAACAATTTCTTGAGAAAAGTTATGAAAATTTGATAAAAGTCTTATCTACAGCACAACTATTAAAAGTCTGGGTTTGAGTCATAACTATTTTTCTGTTACGAAACTTATTCTTATGAATAGATTTCTATTGAATTTGAAAAACAAGTATTTTTTATCAGAGATAAGGATACTATATTCTCAATAAAATACGGTTTGGTCGATAACTTAATGGGGTCATTTAAATTGATGCCTTCCCCCTTGCCCATGTCTGGTAGAAATGTATAGGCTGAACATTTATTAAATGTTTAAAACAGTTCAAAATATTTCTCAAAAAACATAAAACTAAGAATTTATTCAAAAAAAATAAAAATAAATCCCAAATAATTAGAAAATACTTTGTTTAAATGTTCCACACATATATTGAAATTTGATAATAATATTTGAACTAACAATAAAATCAAACTGTAAAATCAATCAAGTCAAAATCAAATTGTAAAAGGGAAAATCGCTTATTTTGGGCATTTGTACATTTTTATTAGTTTAAGAAATTTTCTATAAATAATTTGAGATTAATGTCTAATTTTAAAATATTAAATGAGCCTGGTCAAAATTCATTATATGTTTTATTTAAAAATTGGAGCCAAAAATTTATTTGAGGAAATACTTTATTATTGTCAATTTTAATGGATACCTCGACACATGTTGGACATACTATTGACAATTTGACAACAATCCAATGTCATCCAAACTGACCCAACTTCCTTTGGGCTCAAATGTAAATCAAACTCCACTCCACACCAAACCATTCAATTCGATTATAATTTGAGTTAAAACTGTAATCCATTGAGAAAACTGAGGAAATGAGTCATAATGTCCGGAAAACATGACTCTCTTTCAAGTTTAAGGCTGAAAATTTTAATGAAATTAGACTTTGAAAAAGATTTTGAATTCTAGTTTACGACATCAAACTGTCTCTAAATATTATTTCCTTTCAATATATTGGTTAGAAATATGATAAAAGGATTAATGAAAGTTTATTCAAGGTATTATCTATTAATGTCTCAAAACAAAAGCATAAAATTCCTCAAATTTTTCAGCTTTAGTCTTAGAAGAGTGTAATGTTTTTTCAGACAATTGTCATAAAACTGGTTATCAATGAGTGACTAATAATAATCACCATGGTTATTTACCTTTTATATTACAGCTAACTCTGTATTCAAACAATTAATCACTAAATTACACATCTCTAAAGTCAAGTGTTTTTATTGAATATTTTAATTGAAAATAGAGACGTTCAACTTTAATATCAAAATTAAATAAACTAATATCCAACATTTTAAAAAATGCATTAAAATGAGGAAATTTTGTTCAATACTTACCTTTTGTATATTCGTGAATAGTATTGAATCATTTGAAGTGTCGGTAAATGTGACGAGTGGTCAGACAGTCGACTTCCGGTGGAAATTCAATGAAGACGAACGCTTTCTATTTGATAATGCTGTGCCAATAAATTTGAGAATAGAAGTGACAGTAACCCCATTATCACCGGAGGATACCAAGGTTGTTCAGCACTTTGAAATAAGTTCATATGCTTCTCAGCCAAGAAAAATCGTAGGCCTGACACCTGGGGGCGAATACATACTTGCATTATCAACCATGAAATATGATTCGATTACCAAATTTACCACAAAAACTAACACAACGTTTACAACAAAGCCGAATCCACCGAAACTCATTCGAGACTGCAGTTCCACTTATTACAGCATAACTGTCAGATGGTTTGAGACCGATGAAATCAATATATATGATAAATACTTTTTCTGGGTTGAGTCAAAAACCAAAAGTAGTAAAACCATAGTAAAAACTCAAACTGTGAAAAAATCCCAGATAAATGAAGGGTCAAATTATATAGAATTTGATAAATTAAAACCTTACGAAGAATACACAGTCCACGGGTTTGCTCTACAAACTCTTTTTCCCGAAGTTAGAAGTGACCCTGTTATAATTAAGTGCAAAACAATATCTCCGTATGACTTCGATTATTCTGAAAGACTATTCTCTGGCAATGAGAATATAGAAGAGAAATTCAACCCTTCGAACGAAGTTCTTGCAGAAATACAAACTAAAATTAATCCTACCATTATCATACTGATTATTTTGGTAGCTGTTTTGTTTGTCAGCGCAACTTGTTCATGGTTTTACATTTATAAGCGAAAACTATTGAAATTTAAAATCAAACCAGAGCCAACTCATTTTTCACAAAATCCTAATGATATAAATTCAGATTTGGAAGAAGGACAATTAGAATTACTTGAACTGGCTAATCGAGAGGGTCAACAAGAAACATCCGAAAATAATCAATCATATCCTTTGATTAATGATGAACAAGAACAATTACAAAACCTGTTGGAATTCGATTCAATTGTGTCATAAGTTTGGATAGTTTTGTCGCGAAAGTAAAGTTAAGGTCAGATAAGAAAAATTTAGAGCAAATGTATTGCAAAATAATTCAAAGTTTATAAAACAATTGTTGAAATAAGAGGGAAATGATTCATCAATTTAATTGAATTTATGGACTTTATGGGCAATTTTGGTGTGAGAGAAATGAATCTATATTATTTACAAGAGATTTTTATCAAGAATACAACATGTTCAATTTAAAGGAATTAAAAACTAACTTGTAGATTTTATTAATTGAATTTGATGAATTTCAATGAAAAACAAAACATTTAATTAAAATTCAACATGATAATTACCTACGAATTTATTTTCGACAATTTCCAGTTAACTATCAAGGAGCCAATGATGTTTACACTATGGAACATGGTTTGTGATTGTCAAGATCATTTTGAATTAGACATCAGCACAGGTATTTGCAAATTAAAGGCAATTTGTGGCGAATACGTGTATCATAGCACACCTATCCTCCTGTTCCCAGGCAAGATGACTAAGGTTTTTGGATAGCTCCACTTTACTATGTGAGGCTCCAATGTGAAAACGGGCATGGTTACGATAAGAATAATACCCAATGTGTTGGTAAGTACTAGCTAGATTGTTTTAATATTTTGAAATTAAAATTGACCATGTTAATAGCTTAGTATGATGGGCGAGCCTGAAATCAAGGGTTTGCCTGTTTGTGCGAAGAGGGATGGTATGACCTAAACTGTGATAAGGAGTACGCTATTAGTTGATGGATTGTAACTGTTTTGTCTGTTTTCTCCCTGACTCTGTTTTCAATTAGTTTTATTTTTGCTAGAAGGTTTGCTCGAATTTATTTTTAATTTTTAAATTGATCATGGTTATTTTTTGAAGGGTCAGGAAAATGAAGTTCAATAACCATAACAACGAACGAATATTCCGCCACATCATATAGTGTCCGACAAAACCAATACAATAATAACGAATAATTTTCTAGAGATTAATTTTATTTTGAGCAAGGAATAAATTAATTTGTACAAGTATCAATCAATCATGGTGAGATTCTAATTAATTATTAAATCAAATTAATTAATAATTTTGTGTTAAGATCATTTTCTATTCCTACAACAGTTAAATGCCTCAAATATACAGCTATAGAATTTAGAGGGTATATCTTTTTGTTCTTGATCAGAGATCTTTTGATTGAGCATTATGGTCCTTCGTAGCCAAAATTCCAAGCCGTTCTCTTCGATAAAAATAGCTTGATATTTTTCTGCATAATGAATAACAATTTGTTTTAAAGTGAAAAAAATATCTAAAACTCATACCATCTTTGTTCAAGAAATGAGCAATTGTCCAAGTTATCCATAGATCTACAGCACCCAAGTATTCGGAATTACTTTTTTCAAGAAATCGTGTTTTTGTGAGAATTCCGAAAAAATACAGAAATGTGCTATATTCAAAAAAGTTTCTATTCGGGTCTTTCCAAGGTATAATTTTAGCCTTATAATAAAATAATATTAGTAAATCAAATTTAACATAAACTTAGGTTTTTACAATTTGATACATCACTTTACTCCATTCGAAAATGTGTTCGTATTCCAAATGAAAGTCATCGTAAATTATATGTACAAAAATGCCACTGGCGAAGTAACTTATTTCAAATACTGGATCCTTCACAGATTGCCTGTTTCGATTTGATGTATAGTAATATGTGATATCAGCAAGATAATTCATATTAACGTCTATTGCTTTATTTACTCACCAGAAATACAACAATAAATCTCTTTCCATGAATTTGTGTCTTAAATGTGGAATACGAACAATATTAAAATAAATTTTAATAATGTTGATTTTGAGAGTCACATCTTTTATATCCTTAAATCGAAGAAAATTATTAGATTTATAAAATTGAAATCATCCTTACCTTAGTCACTCGGAAATAGTAATTAAAAGAATCTCTATTAATAAAATCTTGTCAATAGAAAAAATCATGGGATAAGGGTAAAAGATCTGAGATTTCTTTTGCTAATGAATCTTCCAAACATTTTCGTTGAAATTGACAAGATAAATCTTGGTATTCATGAATTATTTGATGAAAATCTCTGAAATTCTTTACATCGATATCAATATTTTCATTCAAATACTGTTGTTTGTTATTATCTCTTTCATATAAACAAGGATCTTTTATAACTCTCAAGAATTTGAAAATTTCATCCGCAGATATGTTCATGTTCATTGATGATATGTGAAAATTCTTAGGAAAAAACATTAATTCAGAAGAGAATTATAATTTAAAAAATACTTACAATTATATCCTTTAATTTGCTATTTTTCACCTTATTATCTTTTTCGAATATTGTATATTCAGGGAATACTTTTGGGACAAAAATTGTTTGATTGACGAAATTTACCAATTCATTAGCAATTACATCAATTTCTTCGTCTGTGAGTTTTTTAATTTCATTATTCAACAAATTGTGGTCGAAGAATTTTTCGGACAATGTTTTTTCATAATCAATTTTTATAGATGAAATTATATCTATTTTGATTAATAAATCTTCTTTTACTTCTGAAGAATAATTTTGTAATAAATGTCCTTCAAGAAAATTTAAAACGATTCCTCTTTGTGTATTAGTCAAATATTTTGAGAGAGAAATATATGTTTCAATAGAAAAACGAGAAAAAACGTCACAAATCATATCCAAAGTTTTTCCACAAAATTCATAGAATACTAGCTCATGTATATATGAGTCCATTATTTTTTCAATTTGTTTTAAACTATTTTCTCCAATAAAAATTTTTCTAAGGTTTTCTAAGGTATAATTGAAGAGTAAATTTGGTTATTTAATCAATAAAATAACTTACCCCATTTTGAATATAAAATGGCGATTGCCCAAATTGCCCAAAATTTTGTGCTGTCATAATTTGTAAGCAATATTCTCAAATAAGGAATGAAAGTTGTTATCGGCATAATGTGCAAGGAAAAATATGAAGATAAGTTTTTCATATAATCTTCATTCATAATGCAGTCCTGATATATTTATAATAAATTCAATTATCTTATATTTTCATCAAAATTTTCATACCATTTGTTCTAATATTTTTGGCCAATCTGCCATTGAAAGGTATTTTCGGTGTAAATTATCATATCTCAAATGGACTAGAATACCAAAAGAAATAAAACTGATTGTTCTATTTTTATAAGTCAATTGATTCCTGTAAATATAGAATATAATAGTTGGTTAAATTTCCATATTAAAAATTGTATGAGAAATAATTTTTACTTAAAATTCAATAATAATTTTGAATTCATCAGATATTTCCTAGCTTCAAGGCTTTCGGCGACTTTAAATAAATAGACCAAAATTAAAAGCAAAATATCATCATGTTCGCCAAAATTCTAGAAATAAAAAGAATGTGTTAATTAATTCATATGAAAATTAATTTAATTACTCACATTTAAAATTTTTAAAAATGGTTCTATTTCAAGTGTTGTCATTGAAATTAATGTGTTGATATCTTTGTTTGTTTTCAAAGTTAATAAGAGAGCTTCCAAAGATTCTTTCACCATTTGTTTTTCAAACACATCTTTTAGGGACATTTTTAAAAAATGTTCAAAAAATATTTTATAATAACTAGGTTCAAATCCACTAATTGATAACTCTGAATTCAAAATTATTGGTATAATTCTAGTCACAAGTTTATCAGAGTATAATTTTAAAACTGGATCTTTAAAAATATTATTTTCAATCTCTATTGAAGAAAATGCGTTTAAAAGTTCCTTGGCGCCTACTTTTGTTAAGAAAGTATCAAAAATTATTTCAGAAATATTCAATATGGAAATAGATGTTTTTATCAGATACTTGTCAAAAGTTACCATGAATTGTATTAAATGCGAAACAACAGTAATCAAATTATGATCAGACTTATCTTGATGAAATTTTAAAAGTTCTAGAAGAATATCAAATACATTTTGATCTATAGATGAGAAATCGGTGAATATGCGCATTGTGAATATATGTTTCATAACAATTTTGATTATTTCAAGTGGATCTTTGTAGTATTCGGATTTAATATAGAAAAAACTCTTTAAAATTGCGTTTTTCGGATTTTGGAAACTAATCAAAAGTTGAATGACATTTTCTGAATATAATAACTTATCAGAAAATTCAAATTCGGTTGTTAGAATATCTTGGATAACAAAATCCTTGATTTTCTGCAAAATTTGATTACAATCAGGTCTTGAAAATTCTTCTGAATCAAAACAAGATGAGAGTAATTCCAACAATTTATCAATACTCTTCTCAAGATAGGTTCCCAAATATGGCACTACATAACTATATCTGAATAAAGAAAATAAATTTTAATATATTTTATAACTTTTTCAAAATAAACAAACAAATCTCTCTTTTTTATTTTGTTCCGTATTTTCCTCGCTTCTTCTTTGAAGAAAATTTCCGCCCCAATCATCCCTATACCATAAATATCAGATTTTTCACTATATTTTCCTAATTTTGCTTCTGGAGCCATATAATACATAGTGCCAATGTTTCTGGTTAATGTAATATCTTTTGAATTATTCATTTCATCAATTTCAGTTTCTGTTTGTCCAATCAACTTCGATATATTGAAGTCACATAACTTAAGAAATCTCTCATTTTTCCATCAGAGATAAGTATATTTTTGGGTTTGAGGTCTCTATGAATTATCGGAGGTTTCATTGAATGTAAATAATCAACACATTCAATTAGTTCTTTGAATATTTCACAACAAATGAAAAAATAAACCTTTTTCAATTCATTTTTCAATATAGTCGGAAATGAATTGACGAATTCTTCAAGGTTTTTAGGACAAAATTCCATTTTGATGTGAAGAATTTTCTTTTTATATTCTCCATCTTCAACCCACGATTCAATGTATTCGATGACAAAATTGCTGTCCATTTGTGACATTAGTTGAATTTCATTCAAATCATATTTCCAACTTTCTAAAATAAAATTCCTTAATTTTATAAATTAAAAGTAATTTGAATTTACCTTTGAGTTCAACTTTTTTAATTGCAAAAACATCTCCAGTAATTTTATCAACAATTTTCGATACATCACCAAAAGACCCTTTTCCAGCTGAAATACTAGTTTCAAAATTTGTTTCATATTTATTTTTGTGAATCCTTTTACTATCAATTAAAAGAATTTCTGAATTATCCTTATCCAAATAATGTGAATTATATGTCAAATATTTCACTTTTTCTTTGCCGTTTTGTTCAGTATAAATGTGAATTTTTTATAAGTTCCGTTATTTATGAGATTGAAATAATCATAAAAGTTTTTTGATGGACTTGGTTTAAGCACCACATAAATGTCCCAAGCCAGAAATTCATAAACAACATTAGTTGTTACTACAAAATCCCGGGAAATGACTGTGCTGCAAATTTCTAGAACTTCGAAATTAGTATTCAATTTGTTGATAATTTGATTCTTTTCAAGACAATAGAGATATAAGTTTCCACTTTCTTTTAAACAATGCATTTATTTTCTTGGATTGTATTCATAATTTGGACGACTTTTTGAATTTTTGATTTTCTTGGTCTCCATTGGATTTCTCCTTTAGGGCAACATTTCCCCCAATAATATAGATGTCCATCAATACATATACTCGCAGAAAAAGAGAACCTGCAGAAAATATATTTCCCTAAAATATCATTTTCCATTTCCAATAAAATTGGTTCAGAAATAATATTTTTTGTCCAATTTTTTGGAAAAATTGCAATTGAATCATCCGTTTTTTCATAAATATATTTCAACCATTTATTTTCCATGTAATATGTTTCATACGAAACCATTCCTACGGCTTCTGCTCCACAGCCAATTTGTCCCTCACTATTACCACCCCATCCGTATATTTTACCATCTGAAGACAGTGCCAAATAGTGAAAAGAACCACACATCAAATTAATTATTTTCTTGTCATCAAAAAAATCAATTTTTGAAGGCTCAATTATTATTCCTTCTGAATTCAACCCCCACATGAAAATTTCGTTTCTTTGTGTCCTTGCAAACATTGTCAAAAACCCTTCGTAAAAATCTTCAATAGAAGATTGCGACAATTGAGGAATAATTGTGTATTCCCTGGTATACTTCATCATTCCTAAACCTAATTTGCCAAAATTATCACAACCAAGCACATATGTCTCATTGTTACTCATTTGGACAAAATTAAGTTTGGAATTATTAGATCCATTCGATTTATAGAAGCATTTTACTTCTGTTTGGATAGTTTTAGCTAGGTCACTGAAATCATTTATAGTATTTGACTTTTTCACCTCTAGTTGTATGAAATTTTTCTTCACAGAAATAGTTATTAGTTGAATAAATTATATCATTACTCAAATAAAGTGTTTTGAATGTAAAATGATCTCGGTAAAGATGGTATTCAAATAATCTATTATAATCGTTAACATGTGACCGAACAATATTCATATCAAATGCGTAAAGTTGAATCTTCGTCTCAATATAATGATAAGAGGATGCGAATGAAATGTCAATAATTTTTTCATGAGGTTCTAAGTCAAAACTTATAAATTCACATAACCTAAACGAATATACACTTCCGTCAAAAGTGAGAGCAAGTGAATCAATTAATGTACATTGAATAGTTTTTATATTTCCAATTGAATAAATCAATTTAAATGGTATTAGAGTGATTTCAGATTCAGCATAAGAATTGAAATATAAAGATTTACCCCATCCATAAACTGCGCCATCGGATGAAAGAGCCAAACAGTGATAATCACTACAACTGACTTCGATAATTTCCTTGCCTTCGAAAAAATCCACCAATTCGGGTTTATGATATGTTTGGTCTCGAAAATTTTTACTTGCGAAGCCTTGTCCTAATTGGGCAAAGTCATTTTCCCCCCAAGAGTAGATATTGTTCGTCAGACTCTTTGCAAATATTAATTCCGTTATTGGATTAGTACAACCAAAAAATTGCGTAATTCTTTTTCCACACAATTCATTAACCACATAAAAATTTTGAAGGTTATCTCTTGAGCCAAAACCATAAACTTTATCTTCACTTGTTATGAAATAGGCGATATTTTCTTTAAAAACATGTAAAAATCGGATACTTCCTTTTAACTTTTGAGGCGCATATTTGAAGAGTTCAAAGTTGTTCAAAATTGAAGACATTATTGAAAAATATTAACTGTTTGAATTCAAAGCTGAAAGACTACTATAATGGAAATATATTTTTCTATAAACTTATATAAAATTTTTTAGATTTTTTCATAAAGATACGCAAGTTTAATTATTCTCTTAATAAAGAGTTTTACTTTATTGGTTCATTTTATAATAATTATTTGGTTTTGTTTAAAAAATGTGCTTTGTTGTTTTATGTGGTGCCGTTTAGCAATTCTCATCAATTATAACAGACTTTGAACATATATGACCCCATTAAAAAAAGTTGCATCCTTTATTTCAAGTTATTAGACAATTCTTTGAAATTAATTTTAAAACAATTTTTATTATAATGATAATGATAGTTTACGGTATTTATAACTCAAACTGTCTTTCAACCATTTTTCTTTTTCATTGCTTTATTCACATTTACATCTACCGAAAGTTTGCGTATCTTGGTGATTTTCAAAAATAGAAATTGTGGTCAAATGTCCGACAATTGTTTAAAGAGTTTTTGATTTAAAAACATTTAAAGTGTTTTTCAATACATTTGCTGTAAATATCTCTTATCTGACCTTAACTTTACTTTCGCTATAAAACTATCAAAACTTATGACACAATTGACTGGAAATT
>JAQIXV010001202.1:0-10274 GCA_034700625.1 Tectocepheus velatus
AATAATTAAACCGTTTAAAGTCCTTGTTGAATTCAATGTTTTCCAACTGAAACCACACCTTGAAAATAAATACCAAGCAAATTAAATTGTATTGTATTTTGTTTGATTTTCAAAATAATGAATGAACCTTTTTGAATTATTTTTGATCTAGATCAATTTATAAATTAATTGTTATAATGGTAGAAAAATGTCATAGGAGTTAATTCAATCTGATCTATTTTGTGATCCTCCTACGACACCATGGGCAAATAATTAAAATAGATTTAAAGTTCCTATTGAAGGTGTTTTCTATTTTATTCGTTTAATACAATTTATTTTCCAGCTGTGAAGACACCTTGAAAATAAATACCAAGTTAATTGTAATTAGTCTTGGGTGGATCAGAAAAGTAAGATGATGATGGTATATAAATGAATCACAAATAATTGTTATTATTCATTTGTTCCTATACATCCTCTCAATCTCTCATTATGTGGTCTGAAAGCCGTTGAGCTGATGACGTGGACAGTTGACCACGAAATTAATTTTCAATTCTACCGAAGTATTTGGTCAACTATACTATTGTGCATCAAAAGTAAGATAAGTCTTGA
Organism: Tectocepheus velatus; assembly: GCA_034700625.1. Classification (NCBI taxonomy): domain Eukaryota; kingdom Metazoa; phylum Arthropoda; class Arachnida; order Sarcoptiformes; family Tectocepheidae; genus Tectocepheus; species Tectocepheus velatus. The sequence continues at coordinate 589 of JAQIXV010001202.1, forward strand.
TAATTTTTAATAATAATTTACTTAAATTTTCAGTTTGTATTACAGGCGTTTTTATCTTTATTAATCTAATTTTGTTTTTTCTTATCAAGAGCACACCTAGTACATAAATAAGAAGCTAATTAAATTCATTTCGGGCGGATGAAAAAAATACAATGGTGGTCTCATATTAGTGTATAAATGGTAGTTGTTTTTATTCATTTGTACCCTTGTCAAATGTACCCTTTTGGGAATGTGGCTAGGTCTTTCCCTATTGGCAATATTCGATAATACTTTAAACTTGATCACTACAATTATTTATCGTAAAAATACAACCAATTTAAAATTGAATGTTAAAAATAATTTTATTTTATCACAAACAAATTTACTTGCTAGAAGATAATAGATTATTTTAACCAATTGTAATTTTGACAATAATCAAATAGTATTATGATAAATAAAAGTAATTTATTTTAATGTCGAACCCAAATGTTAAAGTTGCTCGCTGTTTTACCAAAAGTCTAACCAAGAGTAGAATGAAACCAATTGAATAATCAGTTGTACCTCATTCATTATTGTTATATTTCTATACATTCCCCGAATCCCCTACCTAAAATTGATGTGGATGTATTTGTATAATTTGTTTCAGATAAAAATAATTTATTATTAAATTGTTATTGGTTATCAAGTTAAATATCAGAGAAGTCAATTGGTTCGATCAGTTTGGTAATTGAATCCAAGGTCTATTCAGCGACCATGATGAATTTTGATACATTATTTATATTGATCAAAATGGGTGTCAGGGAACTATTTAAAAGGACATTAATTAACAGAAAATTATCTTGTTCATTAAAAAAATAAATGTTTACGTAAAAAGGGTAATTGAATTTAAATGAAAATTAACAGGCATCTACACTCTCAGGCCAAAATAAATATTTCCGGAAAAAAAGATAATTTCATAAAACATTTTTAGCAATAATTACAGTTTTTAATATCCTTCATTAATTTGGAATTTTAAGCTTGATCTTATTAATTTTTCAAAATCAAATTACTTTCTTTATTATTTAATAATTGTTTGTAAATTACAAATTGTAATCTCAATTGCTTGACAACACACACACACACACACACCTTGAAAATTTATTTGTACCTCATCAATATTGTTATATTTCTAGTAAAATGTCATAGGTGTTAATTAAATAGATTTTGTGATCCTAATACTACACCTTGGAAAAATGATTAAATTTCAATTAGATTTCAAGTTTCTATTGCAGGCGTTTTCCAATTTACTGATTGGATCCACGTTTTTCCAAATGAAATGACACCTTGAAAATAAATACCAAGCTAATTAAATTGCTTTGGGTGAATCAGAAAAGTAAGATGTATAAATGAATCGCAAATAATTGTTATTATTCATTTGTTACTATACATTTCAACTGTTTTAACATTAAAAAAATTTCAAAATGAACAGGAACAATATTGTCAAAAATTTCAGACCAAAATTACGTAGATTTATACTAAATGTTCGCAAAGTAAGCAATAGAATAAAAGGAGAGAGTCTTGCTAAAATATTGATACTAATCGTTAATGCAAGCAGGCTATTATACCAAACAGGAATTATTTTCCAAGATTTCAATTAGATTTCCATGGTCAATTAGAAATGATTAGCATTGAATTAAACGAAGAATCTTTGAAAGAATCATTTCCACCTTTTACAAATTATTATCTCTCAATACATTCACAGAATCATCTACCTGAATTTAATTTGGGTGTAAGTTTTATCCGGATCAATACAAAACAAAATAACGTTATCAAATACTCAGAGCTTAAAATTCAACGTTTTGGAAAGGGTTACGACACTGACTGTCATTCATATGACTCCAAAACTAATGACACTTATTATAGGATGAGATCCGATTGCGTTAATGAATGTTACCAGGATAAGTTGAGAAAGATATGCAAAGTCGACAGTGGCGTATATTCTTGGTACGTTTTTGATTGTTTGCGTTTCAAAATTACAGCTTAATAATTATAATTTGTAAAATTAATCCAATAAAATACCAAGAGCATTAAAAATATTTGCTTCATTACGTTTAAACTTGTGATTAACCTTAAGAAAATTTTCACCTAAAATAATCATGTTTATAATTTGAAATCTGATCTCTTTTTCTGGACCATTCAATAAATATCACAAATTTTTAATTATATTTATAGTGTTTTATTTTCATTTTACAGCTTGAATAAAAATTAATTGCAAGATTTCTTTTAATTTTTTTTTACAAACTAATTTAATTGAAAATCATAATATTACTGGATGATAATTTGACAAGATTAAAATATTCTAGCTAAATCAAGTCAGCTAGATTTTCTACATTTTAAAGTGATATGAGTTGAAGTTTCTAAAAAATTAAAATCAATTCAGACAGTTACAGAATTAATATAGAGAATAATTATCGAGGTAATGATATCAATAGTGAATGAGGCAATAAAATTGTCTTATATAAAATTGAGGTTTCAGTTGTTAAGATACTTATTTTTGTTTTTACCGAGCTAAAATATTCTCAAGCATAATTTTTCAATTTGTCAGCCAAATTAATATTCAATTTTCATGTTTTGATGTTTCAAGGTTTAACAAGATCGTAAACAGAGATGAATGAATTGAATTTTAATAGGTTAATGAATAAAATGATTCATATATGTATTGATAAAATTTTATTTTATTGCCTTGCGTAAGATAAAAATGTTTGATGATGATATTACCAAATAGGCAGATTGTACCATATACAAGTACCATGTAAGTAGATGTTACCATTCAAGTAGATGGTATCGCATAAGTGAATAACAACTATTCATTATTATTACAATTATTATTCATTTGTTCCATTACATTTTAATATTGCAATATATAAAATTATTAAAATTTCAAAATGATCAGGAACAATATTGTCAAAAATATGAGACCAAAAGTACGAAGAATTATGCAAAATGTTCGGAAAGTAAGCAATAAAATAAAAGGAGAGACTCTTGCAAAAATATTAATATTAATCGTGACTGGAAGCGGGCTCATTTACCAAACTGGAATTATTTTTGAGCAGTTCATGTCTGGAAAGACTGTTGTCCGGCTGGAAATTGGAAACATTCTAGATCAAACGCCTCCCGCTATTACAGTTTGTTTACCAGGATTATTCTCAATAGAAAGGACTGCAAATATTTCAACAAAATTGATGAAATTATATGAAAACTACAAAAAATTATTGAAAACAAATTTAACAAAAGCAAGAAATTATTATTCTGGTTTTTTGATAAATTTTTTCTGGTTAAATTGAAAAATGATGGTTTGGATATGACGTATTTATTCGATAAAATGAGCGTCAAATATAAATCACTTAATGGAGAAAATAACTTTCGGTTTTTCCTCCATGGATACTTAGATGATAATACACTGCCTCATGAATTTTTCATTAAATATGACAAACATATTAACCATAATATTTTTATTGGCGATCCATTGGAGAGCATCTATTACGAGCATAAAAAAATGGAATTATTCCTTTTTAAATGTTTTACACTTTTTAGTCACGCTCAGGAAAAATGGAAAAATTTCCATCCTGAATTGGAAGCTATAGGCATTGATTTCAACATAGACGCTCTGGAAAAATCATTTCCCCCTTTTTCAGATTATTATCTCTCAATACATTCACATAATCACCTACCTGAATTCATATTGAGTGTAAGTTTTATAAATATTAATACTACGGAAGCAACCGCGATAAAATATTCAGAACTTAAAATTAAACGTTTGGGAAAGGGTTACGACACAGACTGTCACTCATATGACTTGAAAACCAATAAAAGTTATTATAGAATGAGATCCGATTGCGTTTATGAATGTTACCAGGATAAAATGAGACAGATATGCAAGGTCGACAGTGGCGTTTTCATGAGTAATGCGTTGCTCAGGAAGGACTATTTTATTAATGGAAATCATAAATTAATATCATGTTATGACCAAGGGTATAATCAAAAGAATTATAAAATTTGGTGGAATTGCGAAAGAGAATGTAAATTAGAATGCTCAATGAAATATTATCAAGTTGAATTTGAGAAATTTGATAATTTATCCCAGAAAACCACTTTTATTCACCATAGTGAATATCCTGATATTTTTGTTGAACACATACCTGAAATAACCATGATAGGATTTATTTGCAATTTTGGTGGACTTTTGGGAATGTGGCTAGGTCTTTCCCTTCTGTCAATATTCAATGATACTTTAAAACTAATTACTAAGATTATAAATCGTAAATATAATGTAAAAATAACCAATGTAAATTTAAATTTAGCTGTTCAAAATTGTCAATGTCATAATCTTAATTTAGCGCAGATAAATTAACTTGTTAAATGCAATTAAAAAGTATAAAATTTCAATTTACAACGGTGTTTAAATAGTACCATATTTATTTGATTAAGGAATATATTGTATTTAAACCTAATTATTTGAATAAATTACTGAATCAAGATCCTATATACAAAACTTATTCTTGTATTACTGTTAAGGTAACACTTATTCTGGGCCACAAATAAAGTGAAAACCAAATATTAATATTTTATTCGAGTTCTTGATTTTACGTAATTTTATGTTTATTTTAATGTTGAAGCTTAATGTTAAAGTAAGGTAGCTGTTTTATTAGATTTTATCGAATTTTATTGCAAAAAACCGAAACGATAAAAATAGTGTTAGGTATTTTATCATAAGACTTAGATAAGTATAAAAATCGATAGATCAATTTCCAAATTAGTTTTCAAGTTTGTTTTTGGCGTTTACTGTTTTATTGATTGAATATCCTATTTGATAAATAAGAATACACCTAGATCAAAAATATATTACATTATTGCTTACTGGTTATTATGTTGTTGCTAATATATGTAGTAAAATGTCATAGAATTTAATTAAATCAGATCGATATTGTGACCTAGAACACCCTGGACAAATAATTAAATTAAGTTTATATTTCAGGCGTCTGTTTTATTGATTGAACTTTATGTTTATTCAACTATGAAGAAACTTTGAAAATAAATACCAAGATAATTAAATGGTTTTTGGAGTGTCAGAAAAGTAAATTGTTGATGCTATATAAATGATTCACTAATAATTGTTATTATTCATTTTTTCTTATATATTTTATGTGTTTTAACATTACCAAAATTTCAATATGATCAGGAACAATATTGTTGAAAACTTCAGACCAAAAGTACAAAGATTTATGCAAAATGTTTGCAAAGTAAGCAATAGAATAAAAGGAGAGAGTCTTGCTAAAATATTAATACTGATTGTGACTGGAAGCGGGCTATTTTACCAAGCAGGAATTATTTTCCAACAGTTCATGTCTGGGAAGACTGTTGTCCGGTTGGAAATTGGAAACATTCTAGATCAAGCGCCTCCTGCTATTACAATTTGTTTGCCAAAGTTATTTTCAATGGAAAGGGCTACAGATATTTCAACAAACTATACGGGAATGTATGACAACTACAAGAAATTATTGAAAACTAATATACAAAAAGCAAAGCAGTATTATTCTCGTATATTTTTGCCATTTATCTTGAATAAATTGAAAAATAATGGTTTGAACTTGAAACTCTTGTTCGAAAATATGAGCGTCAAATATAAAACTCTTGATGGGGAAAATAACTTTCGCTTTATTCTTGAAGGATATTTAGATGATAATACCCTGGATGGTGAATTTTCAATTATAAATCAGACCGATATTAACAATTATATTTTTATTGGCGACCCATTAGAGAGCATCGTTATCATTAAAAGTGGAAAAAAATTTGAAGATATAATCTATTTAAAATGTTTTACAATTTTTAGTCACGCTCAGGAAAAATGGAGAAATTTCCATGCTCAATTGGATATGATTAGCATTGAGTTCAACAAAGAAACTCTGAAAAAATCATTCCCAAAAGTTTCAGAGTATTATCTCTCAATTCATTCTCAGAATCACCTACCTGAATTCAATTTGGGTATAAGTTTTATTCGCATCTATATAGAACAAAATAACGTAGTCAAATATTCAGAGCTTAAAATTCAACGTTTTGGAAAGGGTTACGACACAGACTGTCGTTCATATGACTCCAAAACTAATGACACTTATTATAGGATGAGATCCGACTGCGTTAATGAATGTTACCAGGATAAAATGAGACAGATATGCAAGGTCGACAGTGGCGTTTTCATGAGTTTTTCGTTGCTAAGGGAAGATTATTTTGTTATTGGAATTCATAATTTAATATCATGTTATGACCAAGGCTATAATCAAAAGAATTATAAAATTTGGTGGAATTGCGAAAGAGAATGTAAATTAGAATGTTATATGAAATATTATCGAGTTGAATTTGAGAAATTTGATAAAACAGACACGGAGATTACTTTGATTCGCCATAGTGAATATCCTGATATTTTTGTTGAACATATACCCAAAATAACCATGATAGGATTTGTCTGCGATTTTGGTGGACTGTTGGGCATGTGGCTAGGACTTTCACTCTTTGGTATATTCAACGATACTTTAAACATGGTCACATTGATATTTCACCAGAGGAATCCAATAAATATAATTTTAAATTTAAAAAGATTATATATTAAATGTAAAATACCTAGAACTAATTAAAGTTAATACTGTAATTTTTCTATCATATTCAATTTGACATACCAACACAATTTTTCAATATAATCTTAGGACATTAGATTGGATCCTTTTATCAACTGATTCATAGGCTTGAATTTTAATCAAAATAAACTTGCAAGATTATATTAAAATTCTATTAGTTTGTCTGAGTTTATACGTAAATATGAGTTTAAGATTTTTAAATTATGAACAAGGACAACATAAGCTGAATTAATTGACCAAAGTATTATATTTTGGACTATCGAAAAATTTTTTTAGGAATTTCTTAATCCATTAAAATAATTCAATAATATAAAATCATCAAGATCAAATTAAAACAGATATAAAATGACGAACCTTCTAGTAACAAATATAGTTATTAGAATTATCATGGTAAAATTTAAATTAATTCAGTTTGTGTTTAGAATGGTCCCTGATCTCCACGTTTATAGTTTTCATATATTTGGTATATTTTTTATCATTCGCGAATTAAAATTACAACTATTTAAATTTCAAAAATTTATTTATTGTTAAATTAACAGTTTATAAATTTATTTTTATTGTTAATTTAAATAAATAAATACAACTTGTTAAGATACTCTAATTCAGTCTATCTTGTAAAATTGTTTATGATAAATTGAAATTATTTTGAACTAGTTTCAATCTCTTGATGTTTAAATTTACATTGGTTGTATTTTTACGTTGAAATATCCAAGCAATAAGTTTTAGCGTATTGTTGAATATGGCCAAAAGGGAGAGCCCTAACCACATGCCCAACAGTCCACCAAAATTGCAAACAAAACCAATCAATGTAATTTCGGGTATGTGTTCAACAAAAACATCAGGATTTATTCCATGGCGAATAAAAATAGCATTGTCACCATGATTATCAATCCTTTCAATTTCGGTGGAATAATAATTCATATAACAATCTACCATGCATATTTTTTCGCAATTACGCCAAATTTTGAAATTCAAGCTATTGTATTCCGGGTCATAACATGATATCAATTTTTTACTTTCAGTGATAAAATAATCTTCCCTTAACAAAGACCTACTCATGAAGATATTACTCTTGTCCAATTTACATTTTTGTCGAATTTGATCTTGGTAACAGTCAAGAACACAATCAGATCTCATTCTATAATAACTGTAATTTGTTTCGGAATCATAGGAATGACAGTCTGTGTCGTAACCCTTTCCCAAACGTTGTATTTTTAGTTCTGAATATTTGATCGTGGTCGTCTGCTTAGTAGAGACCGGCATAAAATCTACACCTATTTCCAATTGAGGTAGGTGATTCGGCGAATGTATTGAGATATAATATTGATTATAAGGTGGAAATGATCTTTCAGAAGCTCCCATGTTGAATTCCATCCTGATGAAATATGATTGAGCAGGAAAATCTCTCCATTTTTTCTGAGCATGGCTAAAAAATGTCAAACATTTTTGATAATATAGGCTTTCCAAATTGGAGCTCAATTGCATGAATACGATGCTTTCCAGCGGATCACCCATTAAATAAAATTGGCTTATTGATTTAGATGTTTTGACTGAAAATTCACCATGCTGAGTATTATTATCCATATCGCTATACAAAGAGATCCAGAATATATTTACTTCATCCAGAGTTTTGTATTTTATGCTCAAATTGTTGAACAAAAATTTCATATCCAGACCATTATTCTTCAAATGGAGTAGGGTCCAATTTTTAAAAATACTCTCATAATACTTCATTGCACCAATTGGATTATTTGGCAATTGTTCTAGATAGTTTTTATTTGTCCCATTGAACTCAGGATAATATTTTGCAGTCTTTTCCATTGAGTACATTACAGGGTAACATACGGTAATAGTCGGGGGTATTTGTTCTTGATTATTCCCAATTTCCAGTCGAACAACAGTTTTACCTGACATGAACTCCTAGAAAATAATTCCTGCTTGGTAAAATAAACCGCTTCCAGTCACAAACATTATCAATATTTTAGCAAGAGTCTCTACTTTTATTCGGTGTATTTGTTTGCTAACTTTTTTCATACCTTTGCGTACACTATGTTTTGTAATATTATACTTGATCATATTATTATTTACATACACAAATTTGTTTTATAAATTGTTTGACCGCGATCTTTGAGATATGAAGTTATGTAGCAATGCGTCATCTTGCAGGATATTTTAAGCAAATACCAAAATCAATTTTTCCATCTTTTTATTTTTTTTCGCGCATAATTATCAAGTTAATTGTTTTTCCAAACTTTTTAGCTTATTGATTTTAGAAACAATTAAATCGATTTTTATTCTAGCTTCAATATGTTTAGACGAAATTGAATAAAGAAAAAATACATAAAAGTTATATTGATTTATCGATTTTTATATTTATCTAGGGCATGTGATTACTTAAAATAATTTTCATTCTTTCAAAATAAAATTAACACGTGTTTTTTCACGTGTTTCTTGCTAGTTTAAATAGGTAAATACAACATTTATTTCGCAATATTTCGCTTGATCATATTGTAATTTAGGTAATTGTAACAAAGGAACAAATGAATAAAAATCAACTACTAGTTATACATTTATATGAGATTATTATTTTACTTATTTTTATTCCGCCCAAGTTAAATTTTATTATCTTCTTATTTATGTTCTAGGTGTGATCTTAAAAAGAATGACATAAAATGACCTAGATAAAATATTTTGAAGTGTCTATTTATTAGTCTATGAGTCTATGAAATGAAAGTTTACTAACAAGTTAGAATAATCTGGAACAAACGATAAACAACATTATATTCATTATATTTTTTGTCTCTCCCATTAGAATTCAATTAAGTTAATAATTATGAACTAGGTGAACTATTATAAGAAAAGAAATCAAATAATTAGAATGAGTATAATTTAGCCTGATGAAATTGTTGAAATGTTGTAATAATAAAGTGACAAGTTTGATTGATTCAAAAAAATCTAGTTCAAATTTTATCAATTTTGTTAATATCAAATGAATTATAACATCTACATACAAAAGGAATGATATCATCATGGTAGTAT
>JAQIXV010001203.1:0-10263 GCA_034700625.1 Tectocepheus velatus
GTCAGCAAATATTAATAATCAGTATTAATATTTCCAATACCACAGTTTGTGGTCAACTTAATTGTGTCTAAAAAAGTGCTACACTTTTCGTAAGTAAATTCTTACAAGTTTAATTATGACATCACACAATTACCAAAGTCTCAACTCGATTTATTAATTATTTATCATTTATTAATGGTATACATTACACAAAAATTTATTCTTGCAATCATTTAATGTTAAAATCAGAGCAAAAATAGTAAGAAAAATATTTCAAACATTTAATACTAAAATCAATAATAAACTAATAATTTGTTCAATAATTATGAAGTTTAGATTAATACTGAGTTTTTGTTTGATCTTGTTATCTGTCATCTCATTAATATCATGTGTGTTATACCGATTTGTCGATATGTCGGGCAATAAGGACTCATACACCGGCACCGAAGGACAGCCCTTATCGATGACTTGTTTCGTTCTATTCAATAATTACGGTTATGTCTCCTTTTCAAAAGTATCTTGGATTTTCAATAATCTTGCGATAAAAGACCAGGATAGAAAATTAATTGTCAAACAAAGTGTTGAAGAATTTGCTGATGAACATTCTGTAGTCCCTCACAAGAAAATTAAAAGTTTTTTAATTATCACAAATTTAACCAAAGAGATGGGAGGCGTATGTTTGTCAATTAATAGTTATTAACAACTACCTAGATGATATGAAGGCAATTGATATCAATTTAAAAGTTCAATTCAGACCACGATTTCCTGAAAACACTCAAAAGAATGTATGGATTTCTGATAAACTGAAGGGTCCGGTTGAGGTGAACCTGACCTGTCTCGTAATTGCAAACCCCTCCGCACAGTTCCAATGGCTGAAAGGTGGTGTTATTCCTATTGATCAGGCTCAATTTCCAATTAAATACAACATTTACACCAATGAAAACATGAGTGTTTTAAAATTAAAGTACAAAGATTTGAATGTTCTTGGAAATGGAGAGTCCTTGCTGAGACTTTCAGTACAGAGCTTCAAATATCATCGGAAAGGAAACGCAAACATTTGAATTGAAAATCGGAAAACTACCCGATCCTCCACTACTCAAACAATATATCTACGATAAATTAACTTGGATTTTGATTCTTGCAATAAATGAGATAGAAATAGAGCCACCCATTGATATGTACAGAATTGTTATGAAAGGCAATTATCACATTTATTTCAATGCCTCGAATAGAAATCTTTTGGCAACTAATAGTTATGAAGTTTTAATTGGTCTTCCGATCGGTAACCACCATATGTCAGTCCACGCCCACAATCCGGTAGGTTGGTCCAAGGTGAATCAAGGAACATACCAGGAATTGGTAGTTAGTAGCGCTTTGACTGCTTTGCAATGTTTGTCAATAGTATTAATGGCTTCAGCTATGACCTCAGTCTTTGTACTTTAAAAAGATCAGCAATTTATACCTTAAAATTATACATGGAAATTTTATTTAAAAAATAAATTATTCTTACTTTAAATCATAGTTTAAATAAAAATAATAAGCTTGCAATCCACCCAAAAACTATCATGTGAATTGTATTTGCTCCACTTTTAGCGATTGTTCCAATCTCATCAAATGAATTTACATCCTGGTAAAATCTAATGTAATCAATTTCTATCTCTGGCATATCCCAGGATGAAATATTGTTAAATTCAGAAGAATTTTTGCTGGCTATTTCCAAATTGATGATCAAGTAAAGTTCAGGCATCCAATCACTGGTAATGTTTCCTATTCCAAGATTACCCAATTTTTCTTCGTTATTAACGTACCAGGTCAAATCATCCTTTCTGGAATTCAATGCATACGTAGAGAAGTTCCCCGACATATCCACATCATATAATTTTGCATATTGTCCACCAAACAAATAACCTTGAATAATTTCACCTTGGTATTTCGTTATGATAGCAATGTTAGTATCTGAATCTTCGCGAAGAGTTTTTGTTGAATAATCCAGGTCTGGGGTCAAAGCAATAGTTGACAATAGATTTTGACCTTTTGGTAGGCGGGCCCTGATCTCAAATCGACCATACTTGAATTTATGAGTCGACCTAATCGTTGCCGATGTAAACCCGGTCCCATTGATGTCTCTTTTTGCTGTCAACACAAGACTCCCGTTTCTCTGAAAAACATTTTGTTTGCGATAAGTCACACAATTGTAATATTTTGGAGTGAAGTGCAGACTGTGAGTGTTTTCAGGTTTCAAGCCTAGGTCATTCAAGTTTTTAGTTTGTTCTATTCTTATTCATTTAGTTTATATTACCTAGACAAACTTCTTGGTTGTCCGCAACAAACCATTTGTTTGTGTCGATTGTCTGTCCGTCGAACTCATCGCTGAAAATGAGTTTACAATCAATTGATTTGAGAAAAACACTCAAAACTATTGAAATTATTATTGAATTCATTTTTTTGTTTAAAAAATCAATTTTACCTTTTAATGAAAAATTGATCGAATTTTATATAGATTTCACAGCATTTGTTTCATCCAATATTTTGTTTGACCAGTTTTATTTGAACATCTGGATATCAGATTTATTTATCTTGCATAGTTGATTTTCAGTTATTAGTGAAATTCTTCGCTCAGTTTAAAAATAATGCCTAGATAATTAACAAAGTTGATTTTGATATAGCAATTGTTACAAGTTTTCCCAGAATTTGAAATACTCTTTTGTAATTATAAACTACATAAAAATTTCAGGTGGTTAATTTTACTTTGTTTTATTTTCATATGAATTTAGTTAATTAAAATAAAAATCGAAAGGAATTATTATAATTTGGGTTAGTTTTTCTTACCTAGGTCTGAAACTAAGCAAAAACACTTTACTGCTAAGCTTTGCGCATTCTTTAGCCACATTTCTTGCGCAGACTGACCTTATCTTCAAACAATACTATCCTTTAATTTAGCTATGGTCAACTATTGGGTTTTATAGGGTTTTGAGAGGTTGGTTTAGCCAGGCTATTCATTTGCAATAATTCAAATGAGTAAGAAAAATATGAGTCAAAAAAACGTGAGTCAAACTTAAAAACTCTGTCAATATCTTACTTATAATAAACTGCAATTTTCTGCTGAGTTTTTGAGTTTGACTCACGTTTTTTTACTCATATTTTTCTTACTCATTTGAATTCTTGAAAATGAATAGCCTGGCTAAACCAACCTCTTATTACAGTAGAATCTCCATAAGTTGGCCATAGCTACTTTAATTGGTTTACAAACGATTCAATACAGTCACCACTTATTGACAATAATTGTTTTAATAAATTATTTAATTATTTTTCCCGAACTTTCCGCGTATTCAAAAAGTAGTAATCTGATCATTTTTAATTGTTCTTAATCATTATCAACATCTAAAGCATTCTAATTCATTCTAATTTACGTACTATTAAATTATATTGCGCTATGTATTTGATACATCTCAACCATGCAATGCTCGTTAACGAGCAAACATTTCTAATAATCCCTTTGTTTTTTCCCCACAATTATCCCCAAGGTGATAAAAGTCCTTGTTCAAATTCTTTTGGTGATTCAGTAGTTGGGGTTACTCGAGAAATATTCTCGTCTATCAATGGTTACTCCCGACGCCTGTCCTCACATTCATCTCTTTTATCTCGTTTTGGTTGAAACCCAATAAGTGGTTGAGAATCAAGTTTTTGATAATAACTTTTGGTTTACTTTATTTGCATATCATTTATATTAATAACAAGTCGTCGGCACAGGTATTCACAGCAATGGACAGTTGGCACTCCACTTGTATTCTCTTTGTTTTGACAGCTTTTGTTGAATATGGGATAATCAAGATCATTGAAAAAATCAATAAAAACAAATCGACAGTAAAACAAAAGCAAAATGAAAGGCTCGGGGATATGGACGGATATGGTGTGCCGGCTATAAGTGAAGGGAAAGGCAGACCCGATGACAATCAAAATGGTGGCGAAGACTCACTGCAGAGGAATATCATTAATAGATGGCAAGGGTCGCCAATCAGTGCGAAAATTGACTCATTGTTTGCTATATTATTGCCATTACTTTTCGCTGTTTATATAATTAATTTCTTTTGCTCGATCAATTAATTTTGATGATGCTTAATCGAGTTCAATTATCAATTTTATTTTAAAATCAAGTTTTCTTCCTTGGATAATAAATTTTCAAATACATGCAGTAAGTTGAGAAGGCTAAAGTTAAAAGTAAACAACAAATCAATACAAATTTTTCCAATGGCCTTGCTTGAATATTAACACTCCTTGCACTCTCATCAAATAAATGATCCTGACTATCTTCATCATGGTAAAATCTAATGTAATCGATTTCTATCTCAGATGTATCCCAGGATAAGGTATCGTTGAACTCAGAACTATTTTCGCTTGCTATCTCCAAGTTGATGACCAGGTAAAGTTCAGGCATCAAAGTGCTGGAATTGTTTCCATTTCCAAGATTGACCCATTGCACTTCATTATTGACGTACCAGGTCAAAGTATCTCGGTTAGATTTTAGTCCATACGTATAAAACTCCCCCGAATTGTTAAAACGAAAATATCTTTGATACTGTCGACCAAATATATAACCTTGACTTATTTCACCTTGATATTTGTTTATGATTGCGACAATGGTATTAGAATTATCGTAAGTATCAAGGATTTTTGTTTGATAATCCAGGTTTGGGTTCAAAGCTATTGTTGAAAATAGATTTTGACCGTTGGGTAGGCGGGCCCTGATCTCAAATCGACCATACTTGAATTTCTGGGTAGATCTGATTGTCCCCGATGTGAATCCCGTCCCATTGCTATCTCTTTTTGCTGTCAATACGAGACTCCCGTTCCTCTGAAAGACATTTTCTTTGCGATAAGTCACACAACTGTAGTATTTAGGGATTGAGTTGACATTTCGAAACATCGATGTTTCAGTGATGTAAGTGTTTTCGCCTAGGTCATTCAAGTTTAGAGATAGTCTTGCTAATATATTTCAATTGATATACCTAGACAAACTTCTTGGTTGTCCACAACAAACCACTTGTTTGTGTCGAGTGTCTGTCCGTCGAACTCATCGCTAAAAATAAGTTTACAATCAATTGATTTGAGAAAAACACTCAAAACTAACGAAATTATTATTGAATTCATTTTTCATTATTTGAAAGAACAGTTTTGTGTTTGAAATTGAAAATAGTGTTAATTTATAGCTAGAACTTTATTTATCCAGGTTTATTTGAGCAGCCCTTTTCAGAAATTTTTGTCGTCATTCTTTTATTTCATATAATTAGTGAAATTCTTTATTTAAATTAAATTTCCGATTTTATATTTATCTAGAATATTTATTGCAGGCAATTTCCTTTATTGTTATAAATTTAACAAATAAATTATACAAGATTAATTATTTAACCTTGTTAAATTGAAAATTGACCCAAATATAAGAAAAATGAAATCCAACTGAAAACTGCCACAATTTTCCAATGAACTATCCTTGCTTCACCACTAAAATTCTTCGCTTTCTCATCAATTAAATGAGCCTGTTTAATATCGTCTTGGTAATATCTGATATAATCGATTTCAATTTCTGGTCTCTCCCAGGATCCGGTATCGTTGAAATCGGAACTTTTGCTGCGGGCTATTTCCAAATTGATGACCATGTAAAGTTCTGGAAGCTCAGGGCTGGTTGACTTTCCAATTCCATTCTCATGCAATTCTTCTTGCTCATTGATATACCAGTATAAATCCCGACCTTTCATCTCCACGCTATAAGTATAAAACTCACCCGACTTGTTTACCTGAAATCTTGTTGCATAGTAACGGTCAAACCTATAGCCCTGAGCTATTTTCCCCTGGTAATTCACCACAATAGCCACGTCAGTATCACCTTTAGAAAAAACTCTTGAAGTATAATCCAGGTCTGGGGTCAAAGCAATTGTTGATAATAGACTTTGACTGTTGGGTAGGCGGGCCCTTATATCAAAACGACCATTCTTGAATTTCTGGATTGACCTAATCGTTGCCGATGTAAACCCCGTCCCATTCCTGTCTCTCTCTGCTATCAATACGAGACTCCCGTTCCTCTGAAAAACATTTTCTTTTCGATAAGTGACACAACTGTAATATTTAGGGTATGAGTGTTGACTGTGATGAATGTTTTCGCCTAGGTAATTTAATTTTAATGATTAAAAGGTTTATATTTTACAATATAAATACCTAGACAAACTTCTTGGTGGTCCGCAACAAACCATTTATTTGTGTCGAGTGTCTGTCCGTCGAACTCATCGCTGAAAATAAGTTTAGAATCAATTGATTTGAGAAAAACACTCAAAACTATTGAAATAATTATTGAATTCATTTTTATCATTTGAAAAACAGTTTTACTGTTCAAATGAAAAATTCAATTTGATTATATCCAGAGTATTATTTGATCAGATTTATTTGTTATGCTAAATGTTAAACGTTTATTTATCGTGATCGCTTTATTTCATATTATTCATGAAATGAATCGTTTAATTAAAGAATAAAACCTAGCTACTTTACGAAAATATAGTAATAATTATTCTAAATTTCATTCTTGATAAATTGAACTGGAATATTTCAATTATTGTTTTTATTAATTGATAATTGACTTAATATCTCATAATTTTACTTCTCATCCAAATCATAGACTTTAATATAATCTAGCTTGATTTGCAGCCACTCCCGTGGTGAGAGTTCAACCGAGGTCATGTTCAAAACATCAAAAATACGATTTATTGGCGGTCTCGCGACTCCCAAGTATAGCCTGACGTCATAATCTTGGCTCAAATATTCGGGTAATTTTCCAATTGAGTGAATAATTGTTATACGAATTGTTTATCAAATGAGCAGGTACAAGTTCGCGGTGTCTTAGTAAGTTATTAATGAGTTGGGAATTAGCTATATAAATTCCGGACCCAGGATCGATAGAGTGTCTGTCGAACAGGGAGTCTATGCTGTCGTTTCTTAATTCAATGGGAATGACCCTCAATTCGAAACCGTAAAACACCAAGGGATCTTCTGGTAGGGCTTCACTATATTCGAGTTTACCATGCTTAGGAAGTGTCTCTGAAATCACCTTGGTTGTAAGTAGTGAACTAAAGTTTTGACTCGCTCTTGATTTCACCAAGAGAAATCCGTTGGCTAACTCGATGTTCTTACAATTTCCTGTCCGCTTGTTTACCAACCAATTGTTTGTGTGGAGTGTCTGTCCGTCGAACTCATCGCTGAAAATAAGTTTACAATCAATTGATTTGAGAAAAACACTCAAAACTAATGAAATTATTATTGAATTTATTTTGGTTTCAAATTAAGTGTTTTCGTAATTTTTAATCAAATGATAAGTTTATTGAAGTAAATCAATAATTATATACCGAATGAGTGGAATAAAAATCATTTTCAGCTAATTTTTATCTATTTATTTAAGTAAATTTTTTTTTAAAATTTAATGATTATATCAAATTTAATCAAGATAATATATTATTTCGTGTTTAAAAGTTGAAATCGCTTTATAACTACATTAATATTTCATTTAAAAAGTGTTGATCTTGCTTAAATCAAGTAGTTAACGAAACAAAAAAATAAATATAAAATCTCCCCTAATAATTGGCATTGGCCCAGGATTAAAACTTGCTCCAAATAAATGATTTTGCTTATTATCATCCTGGTAAAATCAAATGTAATCAAGTTCCATCTCCTGCTAATCCCTGGGATTAATATTGGTGAGCTCAGAAAAGCTATTTTCGCTGGCTATTTCCAAAGTGATTACCAGGTAAAGTTCATGCATCCAAGATCTGTTAGATTTCCACTGTTTATTATCATATTAAGTTTGGTAAACATTGAGTAAGCACTAATATCTAATTAAATTCTATAATCCAAGTGGAAAAGAATATTCAGACAAATAGTGTCCATCAAAATAAACAAATGAATTGCTTGTTCAACACGTATATCAACTTCAAACTAAGTTTTTAAATTGATTTATATATTTATTTATCTTTAATTAATGGCAAACATTACACAACATTTTAGTCTTGCAATCATTTGATGTTTAAATCATTGCGAAAATAGTCAGAAAAATATTTCAATCATTTAATACTAAAATCAATAATAAACTAATAATTTGCTCAACAATTATGAGGTATAGTTTAATACTGAGTTTTTGTTTGATCTTGTTATCTTTTACATCATTAATATCATGTGTTCTGATATACCCAGAAGAAAAGATAAAAGCCGTTTGGAACACCCAGTCACTAGTTGTAACCTGCAAAAGAAGTTACAGTCAAAATGGTGGTACACCTAGTACACCTAGTTGGTACTCGCGTCAATTGGGTATCGTCCCATATAACAAAAAGGCTCCCATTTATGTACAGGGATCTCCAGATTCACTAAAACTGTTCCTGGTAAATGTTAAACAGGAAGACTCCGGATTTTATGAGTGTTCACACAAGTTGAACGGCAATACAATATCTTATTCTAAATTTGCGCTAAGAATCTAAAACTCTATTGATATATCGAATAATAAGGACTCATACACCGGCACCGAAGGACAGCCCTTTTCGATGACTTGTTTCGCTCGATTCGATCATTTCTATTTCTCTTCTTATTCCAATGTATCTTGGATTTTTAATAATCTTGTGATAAAAGACCAGGACGGAGTCTTCAGTGTTACACAAAGGGTGGAGCAATTAGGAGTGGGTGTAGCAATCAATGTTAAGAAGACCATCAAAAGTACTTTAATTATCAGAAATTTAACCAAAGAGATGGGAGGCGTGTATTCATGTCAATCGGAATTTAGTAACATTTACCTAGATGACATGAAGACAATTGATATCAATTTAAAAGTTCAATTCAGACCCCGATTTCCTGAAAACATTCAAAAGATTGTATGGATTTCTGATAAATTGAAGGGTCCGATTGAGGTGAACTTGACCTGTCTCGTTGATGCCGAGCCCTCTGCACAGTTCCAATGGCTGATAGGTGGTGGTATTTCTATTGAGCTGGCTCAATTTCCAATTGAATATGACATTTATACAATTGAAAACCTGAGTGTTTTTAATCTAAAGTACATAGATTTGAATGTTCTTGGTGATGGAGAGTCCTTACTAAGAAAATTTCAGTGCAAGGCTTCGAATATCATTGGAGAGGAAACGCAAACATTTGAATTGAAAATTGGAAAACTACCCGAACGTCCAGTAATCCAACAATACTTCTACGATAAATCAACTAGGATTTTGATCCTTGCAATCAATGAGGTAGAAGTGGAGCCACCGCTTGATATCTACAGAATAGATATGAATAGTACCCATGTCATTTATTTCAATGCTTCGAATAGAAATCCTTTGGCAAACAATACTTATCAAGTTTTAATTGATTTGCCGATCGATGCCGACCACCAAATGTCAGTCGACGCCCACAATCTGGTTGGTCGGTCGGTCTGATGTGAAACAAGAAGAGGGATACATGGAATTTGTACCTGGATGTAGCGCTTTGGCTGTTCAGCAATACTTATCAGGAGTCATAATGGCTTCAGTGCTGGCCTCAGTCTTTGCTCTTAAAATGATTCTTGAAACTTTTATTTAAAAAAATTAATTGTTCTTGCAACCTTGCTATAAAATCAAAGATTAAATAAAAATAATAAGCTTGCAATCCATCCGTAAACCTTCAAGTGAATTGTACTTGCTTCATTTTTAGCAATTGTTCTAATCTCATCAAATGAATTATTATCATTTAAGAATTCCACAATTAGCTTAGTATTACCCTGGTAAAATCTAATGTAATCTATTTCTATCTCTGGCTTATCCCAGGGGGAAATATTGTTAAATTCAGAAGAATTTTCGCTGGCTATTTCCAAGTTGATGATCAGATAAAGTTCAGGCATCCAAACACTGGAAATGTTTCCAATTCCAAGATTACCCAATCGCTCCTCGTTATTAACGTACCAGGTCAAATCATCCCTTCTCGAATTCAGTCCATACGTAGAGAAGTTTCCCGACATGTCTTCATTGTATAATTTAGCATACTGTCCACCAAACAAATAACCTTGAATGATTTCACCTTGGTATTTTGTTATGATAGCAACGCTAGTATCAGAATCTTTACGAAGAGTTTTTGTTGAATAATCGAGATCTGGGGTCAAACCAATAGTTGACAATAGATTTTGACCTTTTGGTAGGCGGGCCCTGATCTCAAATCGACCATACTTGAATTTTTGGGTCGACCTTATCGTTGCCGATGTAAACCCCGTCCCATTGCTGTCTCTTTTTGCTGTCA
>JAQIXV010001204.1:0-10260 GCA_034700625.1 Tectocepheus velatus
TATTTCAAATGTTTTAACGCTGTATGTCTAATCAAATTATTATTTTGAGTAAATGTTGCGCTACATTCAGCACATTTTATTCTAACTTTACTCTTTAGACCCTTTAGATTTTCTTCTACATACTTGAGTAAGAGATAAGAATTCTTGTTGTCGACTCTCTGTCGATCAGATCGCTTCGACTCTTGAATTCATGCATTTCCTGTCCATCTGCTCTTCCATCTTTATTAGTGGAAACGGATGACATATTTGAGTCATAACTATGACAGTCGTCGTCTTCGTGGTCATCGTCACCATCAGCTCCGCCATTACTTATGAAATATCTGGATCTATCATAAGGGGGTGATCATTCATTATAAACGATACCTCAGCTCGAGCTGCGCGAGTCAAATTTATTAAATTGTCACTTTCGCTCTTCACACAATCCTTTTGTTGATCACAACTGAGGGAATCATCGATGTCTTCGTGAATATCCTACGAGTCCTCACACTTTGAGAAGAGCTGTCGCTCAACAGTCGATTGTTTTTGAGTGAGCCAGAGATTCATCGATAGTTTGACATATTGTTCGAGAATTTCCTTCTGAGTGAAGATCAACACAATTAAAAATTTAAATTTAATCAAGTCACTTTTATTCATATCTGTATTATCCCTTCGATAGGAAGGCCCCATCCGATGCCTCCTCTTCTGCGCTAAAGAACTCATCGGAATAAGACTCCATATTATTGTTGGCCATAATAAGAACAGTTGGAGTTTTCAATATATTTGATAAAGAAAGACCTGGTATCAGAATTTGTTTCACATTTCTTTATTAATAATATCTAAATCTTTATAATGAATTGTGACAACCATTTAGACACATGTGGAGCACATATGTATTTTACGAACAAAACACTGAATCTGTTTAACAAATATTTAGTACTTTTATTCACATAAACTCTATTTGAAGTGTAGTCTCGAAAAGTACTGAATCTAATGCTTTGAGATATAAGTGTATTGTCTTTAAACGAGAGCTCAGTTTCCCGCAAATAATTTTCAATGAAAACAATTTAAAAAATAAAATAAATAACGTACAAAATACTTGAGTTTCATTTGACTACTAGAGCACTAGAGTCTTTGAGTGGTCAGCGGTGATGTACCAACTAGCTGATTTACCCTGGTTAACCATGTTCGGTTGTTCCAGCTCCCACGTATATTACTTTTTTTTAACCAAGATTCATTATTTTCACGAAGATTTGCTATTAAACTCACTTATTTACAAAAACTGTTATTTTTTCGAATAAAATTCAACAAAAAATCAAGTATTTTCTATTATGCTTGATGAGTCTTATCAAGTAGTCTTCCCAAAAAGCTAAAATCCAGTATAATCCTTGGTAATCAAATAGTTATGTTCACGCAAAAGTAATGGATTTCGTATGTGTAACGTCGTTGAAGTTCTATTTTATATTAATTGAACCATTTCGCTTGTTAAGTTTTGAAATATTTCTTTTAAAGAAATATCAAGTTTAAATTTAAAAAACAATTTATAAAAAGTCCAACTTAATTTAATTTTCAAGTGTGCTATTTCAAAATAAAACTTTTGTTTAATAGCTGCCAAAATTTTCTATTTTTCAACACAAATATAATGTAGTTTTTAAAACAAAATTACAGTTTGATTAATAACTCGTGGCATATCATATCTTACGCATTAAGTATCTAGTAGAGTAAAATATTTTGAGCATAATCAATCCAATTATGAAAAATTTGTCTATATTTTAAAATGTAAACTGAATTGCGAATAAAATATTACAGTTTGTAAGTTGAAAAGTATTGTAAGTTGTGGCACAACTAATCTTAATTGAGCTAGGCATCTTTGTGTGTTAAATTAAAATTTTTAAAATAAATTCCAGTTGATTATGCTGCAGAAACTATGGAATAGTTGTTAACTCTTGAAGTTCAATCAAATTTCTTGTTGTTTGTAGGAAAAAGTCTTGGAATCTTTTTATCTTGTTCAAAAAAATTTATTAAACCAAGTTGTAAATAAGTCAAATAATTGAAGGTTTTTAATGACTTCTCTTTCCAAGATAACTTTAAATATTTTCATGACAAATATAAAATTGTTTTAATGACTAAATTACAGTTTGCTATTGAGTGCAGTGCTATCACTGGTCGGGTGTCATGTCTTGTGTTTAAATGTCCAGAAGTCGAGACAATGCCTGACATCGATATCGAACGGATAAAAATGAGTCAAAACTTGAACAAAATATCAATTATTTTTAACTTGTTCAATGAATTTAATTACTTGCTTATATTTAGTCATGCGGAAGGAGGGGATTAGTGACTCACACAGTTTATTCAACTTGCTTGTTGTTCGTAAAAATCTAGATTGAGAATTTAAAAAAAAATTAATTAAAAAGTTAAAACTTAATTGTGGCAAAGGAAATGAAAATAAATGAGATAATGTCTGCCAAGATAAGTTTTTCAATTTTGAACTTAAATGTAATGTTGTTTTAGCACTAAATTACAGTTTGTTA
This sequence comes from Tectocepheus velatus, assembly GCA_034700625.1. Taxonomy (NCBI): domain Eukaryota; kingdom Metazoa; phylum Arthropoda; class Arachnida; order Sarcoptiformes; family Tectocepheidae; genus Tectocepheus; species Tectocepheus velatus. Next base: position 2,508 of record JAQIXV010001204.1, read on the forward strand.
CAGAGTGCAATGCTGTCACAAATAGTTTCATAGATAAAATAAAAAATTATAGCTTGCAAATAAACATATACGCAAATTATATTTGATTTTGACCAAGCAAAATATTAAATTAGGATTAACAAAATAACCTCAGAGCCAGAGTCAGATCCAATTAATATACTTGCTTATATTTGAACTATAAAAGACTTTTAAAAGACAATAATATTATATTAAAGTTTGTTATATTAAAATTTAGAAAAATAACCAAGAAGATTTATATTAAATTATTTCAATCACCTTGACCGATAACCTGAATAATTAAAATCTATATATTCTTTGCGTTGTCGAAGTAAAATAACCAAGTTTTTATTAGATGAACAATTTGAACTTCAATTATCTTGAATTTACAAGGATATCGTTTAAAACAGAATCAGGTTCAGCTTAAAAATCTATTTTTAGATTAGTAATTAAACTCATTTTAAATTATCAAGTGTTTTCAATTGAGTTTGGTCAAAATTAAAACCATAAGTACACCCCAGTAATTTTGTCAATTTTTCAACACAAATAAAATGTTGTTTTCAGCAAGAAATTACAGTTTTGTAAATCCCGGTGATATATCTGGTAGGGTTTTTTTAATCATTTTTTAATGATTTATTTTGCATGATAATTAGTTGATACTTTTTCATTAACTAATTATTAACCTTGACAAAAAAATGATTGGATAAAATTTGAATTTTTTTAAAAAATAAACCCATACCAAAATAGTATAAGAATATTTCCCCAATTAATCAATTTACTTATCCTTGCATAAACAGCGGCAGCAGCAGCAACAACATATAATTAAACAAATAAATGAAATAAATACAATTAGGAGAATTTCCCACCATCTTAATCCAGAATTTGGCTTTTTCTCTGGATTTTTATCTTGGCTTTTCTCGCGACACATGAAGTCATACTCGGATTCGTGTGTACCGTCTCTGCATACGCACAGGCCGTGTATGCAGTCCCTATTCTGATCGTACTCTTGGCAATCTATTGGCACACGGCATGGTGACCGTCGGCAATTGTTGTCCTGGTCAAATTTGAAGCCAGCCTTACACCGGCACTTGAGGCCAATGCACAGAGTGTTCCAGTTGACTGGCAGTCGAAATGGTTCTGACACTCTCTGGACACCTTCGGGAAGCACAGGTAGTCGTTTGGATCCTCTCTGTATGTATCGTTGCACACGCAATAACGTTCTAAAATTTAATCTTGAACTTTCTTTTTGAATTTTTAACAAGTTTACCTGAACATTTTCGGTGCTTATCATACTCTTGGCAATCGGAATTGGCCTTACATTCTAGGAGTGCGCAATAGTTCCCTGTCCAATAGTGATTGGGTGAGCAAGCGCAAGTTTTCCTGACGCAAATAGTGAAAGGATCCAAGATGCCCTGCCTAATGAAATTTGTATGCTCTATTAGATTTTCAATTCATTTAATGAAAAATAACCTTGCCTCTTACAGTCGGATTTAACCTCGCAAGATACGCCTGGTATCATTGCATTTTGAGCAATTACTGGATAAAATTCAATAAACATTTGAGACAATTTCTTTTTTGACTCACCTAGTTCACTTGATACAAGCGAGAATACAATTGTTAATTTAAACGACATTTTCATTTTACTTGTAATTGAATTTATTGAAAGACTTTTGGTGTTTTTATCCGCCTAAATGAAATTCACTGTTATCTTATCTTGATAACAGAATATTTGATCCTGGATTGACTTATTTACTGATAATTAATTATTAGAAATTTAAGCATTGGCATTTAAGCATTCGAATACTTTTTTAGATAATAAAATAGACAAGATGTAACATTTCATAAATCATCAAGGCAACCCAATCAGACAGTCCTTCATACTTCTTTTGCAAGATTATTTATTGAAGCTTTTAATTATTTATTTACCATGTCAAAACTAAGATTTAATCAAGAATAAATAATTACAGTTTCTGAGTTGATTTTAATAAAACTATTGATTTACATGATTACATTTAGCTATACCTTCTCGAAATTGATTGGCATGACTTATATAACTGAATTATTTTTGATTGTAAATCACCATGGCAATTATATCAATAGCGTTAAAATTAGATAAGCTTTAAAAAAAATATCAATTATGTAATAAAATGATAATTCTCTCAATTCATTCTACATTCTGGTTTTTAATAAAAAGAATCTATATCTTGTGGTCATTGCCATTTGTGTCAATGCTGGGATGTTTGCCCATATCTTGCTCAATAAGTTGAGCTTTATCTGTGACAATGTAGGATTTATTTCGACCAATTGGTGCATCTTTGCACACATATTCGACTTTTCCCTCTTTGTCCTTGTAAAAAACAGTTAAATATTCGTTGTAGTTATTCCTCATTTGGCGATGAAATTCATTGAATGGCACATTAAAGAGACAGGTCTTTCCCTTAGTCTCCTCCAAATTAATGCCGATATTCGGGATTGGGAGCGTCATATTGGTAACAGTTGCTAGCTGAGTTGAAATAGTGATATTTTTTAGACGAAATTCTTCTTTTTCTTGAAAAACAACGTAAACACTGTCGGCGTTTGGATAGGCATTGAAAACGTGTGTGACGTTACTCAAAATTTGAGGCATTTTATACTTTTCACAATTTTTAAAATTTAACTTTTCAAATAAAATTTAAGTAGTCTTGGGTTTAGTTTCTCCAATTTATCAATGGTTATAAGAAAGCTCCTTTTATACTCACATTTTTTTGCCAAATCATTAAATAAACATTGATTCTTTTAGTGCCTAGTGATTCTGTTAAACTTGTTGATGCCAAGTTATTTAATCAGAAAAATATGGTTGTTTATCAAATTTTAGTGCAAATATCATCATTATTTCCACGAATTGAATAATAAATTATAATGTTGCAAAGGAAAACACTTCAAATGATGCATAATCTTTGTAAGCCTGTGTGCACTGTGATAAGGTAATGGCATACAATCGCACAGGGCTTATGGTTACTAATGGTATTGGTAATGGAATGGGAACAGTCAAATTAGCTAGATCAAATAATTGTAATGTAATAATAATACATAATTGATTGTATTTTATTGTTGTAAAAATATTTTATTTAAATTAGTGAAATAACCAAAGTGACCCATTCTCCCACTAGGTTATTTTCCATTTATTGATTATTTTAAATTGGGCTTTTGTTCTTGTTTACAGGGTTTAACTTAAGTTTGATAATTTACTAGATAAAAATATTTTCAGTATTGAACGTTAGTCTCAACTCTAATAATGAATAGTTTTGTTAATCAAATACTAAATCACTTAAACGTTAATTACAATTAACTAATTATCTATATATTGATAATTCATATAAAATACGGTTAATTAAAGTGTTATTTAGTTAATGAACTGAAAACCATTATATAATAATCATATTTAAGAACTCAAATTCGATGTTAATTATATTATTTACTGTAAAGCAATATAACACTAAATCTATAGCCTGTCGGCTACTTTGTATTGAAAATCAGTTAACTCCTGAATAAAGGACTGCACCCGGAGGTACGGTTGTGCTCTATAAGTATGCGCCCGGAGGTTGACTAATACACAAACACTGTCTCCCTTTCCTTCTGTCACTCACGCCCGTCGGCTATCGACCCCACTGTTCACACCTCTATCTATTAGTCGAGTCTACCGCTAAGACCTCTACCATCACGAACCACTGCGAGTGGCTTAACAACCGCTCTGGTAACGGACACCCGAAAACCGTTACCTAACACATCAAATTAGATATTTTTTTATCACCTAGACGGAATTCTGGAAAAATCAAAATCTGAAATATGTTTCCATGAATATTTTAGTAATTTTTACAAAATAATGATATAGTTTTTTGGAAATAAATTACAGTTTATTGTTTACGTTTCAATTTTACTTAATAATAATTGACAAATAAGCAGCGCCATTCCATTACAACCTAGAACAATTAAAGAAACCTATACAATTAGAAGAATGGGCCAATAATTCACACCAGAAGATTTTTGAAATTTATAATTACTTAATTTCAACAATAATATATTGCATTTTCAACTGTGCTTTGTCAAAATAAAACTTCTTTGCGTCCTTATCGTCCAAGATTATTTTTATATTTTTCAACAATAATATAATATTGTTTGTTGTCAATTCTTATAGAATCATTTCAAATAAATTCATTTCATATAAAATTATTTCCTATAAAACCATTTTCAGCACTAAATTACAGTTTGATTAATCACTGGTCGTGTATCATGTCTTCCGTAGAGTAGCTAGTAGAATAAAATGTTTTCGACCCGATCAGTCCAATCAAGCAAAGTTTATCTATATTTTAACAATGTAAACTGTCATTGAAATAAAAGATTACTGTTTATAAGTTACAAACTATTTGAAATTGAAATTAGAATCCTCAATTTCAATACTTGCTCACTTACACGAATTTATTTATGTATAACTTTGACTGGGTTATATAACTAAAATATTTATGATTGAAATGACCTTGGCACCCATACTTAGTATCTCAAATAGATAAGCGGTAAATCACATCAAATTATGTATCAGATGCTAATTCTCTCAGTACAATTAACTATCTGGTTGTTCATAAAAAACAGATTTTTATCATGCTTAAATAAAGATCAATAAAATTTGAATGAGAAAAACACCAAGACAATTTATACTATTTTCAAGACTACAATATACTTTTCAGCACTAGTTTACAGTTTCTATTGCATGCTATGCTATTGAATCAATATCACACAAAGATAATTTGTACTATTTTCAAGGCAACTATAATATGTTTTTATGCACTAAATTACATTCTTCTATTGAGTTTTATGCTATATCTGCATCGTATATTTTATCTTCCGTTAATGATTAATTAAATCTTGAATTTTTTTAAAAATTAATAGATTTCTTAGAATATTTTTAATTTTTCTCCAGCTAATAATCACAGCACTAAGCCTTAGCACCCAAAGCAATGCAGCAACAGCAGCATGCACAAATACAATCTATAACAATAAATGAAGCAAACACAAAGGTCCTCTCATTATCAATGAATTTGAATTTTGTTATCAAATCCGAGAATATTTGTGTTTCGACTGAATTATTTTGTGTTAATTAATTAATTTTCATTAATTATTTATTTATCATGTCAAAAAATGATTCAATAACGGCTGTGTTTCAAATTGTTTAATAGTCAAAAATTCAATAATTTTTTCTGATTACGATAAATTTCATGGTTAACAAATAAGTTCAAGTTTAACCGAAAATTTCACTTTAGCTTCACACATGCCCAAGGGGGGAACTAGGATAAGTCCCCCCTGAGGTCTAGGTAAAAAAAGACAAAATGGCTGCCATTTTTTCTGAAATTATTTGGGTATTTTGGCCGAAATAACTCAATTTAAGATAATTTAAACATAATTTAGTCGAAAAACATCAATTTTAGACCGAAAATAGCTAAAAAACGCTATTTTGACGCCAATTTTGGTCCGCCATCTTGGAAATAGATTTGGCAAGTTTTGAAAAATTCCCCTTCGTTGTTTCCCCCTGAAGTCGAGGCTAAAAGTCCCCCCTAGTTCACCCTAAATCGGCCCCACATCTTGGGCATGTCTGCTTTTGCTTATGGTTGTGCCCTTCTTCGTCCTCCCAAATGCTTCCGCCATATTTACTCCGCTTGATTTGACCTTGATCTGTTATAATATAGGAGTAGTTGGCCGGAATCGCATAGTTTTCGCAAAATGTGATAACTGTACCATCTCCATTTTCGGCATAAACAGTCAAATATTCACTAGATGAGTTTCTGTCTTGTTTATGGTATTCATTGAATGGAAGTCTAATGAGCTGTAACTTTGACTCCTTGTTCTTTATTACTACGTCACCGCTGAGCTTAGAAATGCTGTTATTTCTTCTACGGACAACATTTCGCTTTTAAAAGTTAGGGAGATGTTATCAGTCTTCGAATAGGCATTGGTAATGTAAGTTTGGTTGTTGCCAAACCAAGCGTTGACCGTATCCTGCAACCAACCCATCGGTCTAACCGGCATTTTTAGAAAGAATCTAGTAAAAACAAATTTAATAATATATACCAGAAAGCAAATTAATGATGAATAGAGAAACAATAAAATAATTTACTTGGTCAACTATTTTAATTTCACAAAGTTGAAATAATTAGAGATGTTATTTTCCTTAAATAGTATCAAATTTTTAACGTAAAATTCAAAATAAAATACTTTTGAATTGAAGTACTTGAGTGACACAACTATCTGAATGGCATTTTGTTTAAACACTTTTCTGGTTAAATATCAAAGAAAATAACTAAAAGTATTTAAAAAAAGATAAATTGACTGATAAATAAATCACAGATACACCAAAATACAGTTTTTATTATTATTACAGTTAGTATGGCTTAATATGACTCAAGAGGTATTGGGAATTTTTCTTGATAATATCCATATATGATAATAAGCGACCAATTTAGCATTAGTCAGTATTACAAGGAGCTCGATTTATAATTGGATAATAAGCGATGAAATGATATAAAGCAGTATGATCTTAAGCCATACTAACTGTAGTCTCTATTCCTATCGTGTTCCTCCCAATCTAAAGGCAACCGGCAATGAATAACCTGAGAACTTAAGCCGTCATAATAAAATCCGCCTCGACATCGACATTTCTTATCATCGCACAGCATATTTATGTCGTCATTCTTCTTGAGGTCACTGTAAGCTAATATTGTTAGCTCTGACATTCACTGGGAATATCTTGTTAAAATAAGATTTGCATGAAGTGAAATATTAACTAGCGAATGTAAGACCAACTTTACCTTGATGAATAAATTAATTTTTATATCAATTATAATTAAAAGATTTTTCATTTAATTTGAGAATTCTATTATATGCTTATCTTATCTAGTTAGACTTGTTGATTATATTAATATTAACTTTTAATTTACTAATCATCTTGAGAGACTTTTGAAAATTTGCCTATTTAGATATTACCTTGACATTCAATCAATTGTTTGCAATATTTTTCTAATTTTATAGCACATAGGAATTGTAAAAAATATTTGTGAAATAATTTAAACCAAGCTACAATCTATTTGATGAAGTGCGATTTTATTTTTAAAATATCCATAATAAGTTACAGCTTTTAAAAAATTTAAAATAAACAAGCTGTTATGTATTCAAAATATATTATTTTAAAATTGATTTAAATTTGTTTGCTTCGTTTTTAAATTAAAATTAATTCTGTTAAAACAAAAATGATGTTTAAAGAAATCAATACAATTAGAAGAATAGGAGTGCTTTTACATGTTAGGTGTCATGTCTTCCGTATTGATGAATGTTCTTAAGTTAAATGACCAAATCTATAATACATATGAACAATATTTTGCTTGATAATTTAGTTTTGTTCATGTTTACAGTGTATAACTAAAGTGTGATAATTTACTAAATGAAAATATCATGTTCATTGTTGCGGACAAGGTTATTATTTCCTAATAGATTACTAAATTATGATTTGATCAAGAATAAACAATTACAGTTTCTGAGTTGATTTTAATAGAACTATTCATTTACATAAATTTATTTATGAATATCTCGTTCAAATTTATTAGTTTATACACCGTTCGTAAATACATGTTGTCCAGTGGAATACCTAGGTTATTGTCGGAATTTCAGAAAGTTATTTCTGGAGCATATCCATGATCAAATAATAAATAGGTTGAATTGAGAAAATTATAAA
>JAQIXV010001205.1:0-10250 GCA_034700625.1 Tectocepheus velatus
AAAAAACATTACTTAATACGATTATCAGTATCACCTAGAAGTTCACCTAGTCATTCACGAAGTCATTCACGAAGTCAAGCTATTTTCGAAGCAACAGTTCATCAGTTGAGCCCCAAACAGATGAAAATAGTCGGAGACATCTCACGAATCAATGAATACGGAAACCAATCCGTTTGTATCGATAACTCTTTTTTACGGAAATACTGTATTTGTAAATGAAATTTCATTTTACATTCAATGACCAGATGTAGACATTTGTAAAACAAACTTAGCATGATTAATTTATATTGATTTGAGAAGCGAAAACACTCAGATCTTGGTTTTTATTTCAAGAAAAAACTTGAAAAATATTCATAAAATTACAAACTTTTTGTCTGAAAATATTTACTTTGGTTTCAAATAAAACAATAATTGAATGAAAACTCAAATTAAACTCAAAAATTGAGTCTAATTTCTGCTGACATTCGCGACGTCCTCATACTTAGGGGGCGGACAGTCCTCGTAAGGGGGCGGCGGGTCTTTATAGTACTGTCCCTCAACGGGTTGTGTCGAGCCTTCGGACGAATTTTGAACAACGACTTCATTAAACGGACCGGAATTCTGGGGCAAAGGCACAGCTCTGGCGACGATTCTGTGTCGCAGTCGAGACCCGATCTCATGCGACAGTCGTCTCTCTTGGATGAGAGCACAGAAGGCAAAGGACAGCATAACTATCGCCAAAAGGTATAACAGATTGGCTGTCGAGAACTGGCGGCTGAAGATAGCCATCAGAAGGAGGGCTAATGTTATGCAACCGGTGGTCAACACAAGGGGTCGGGACTCACGAATCGCTCCCTTCATCGCAACGACAAAGATTGTAGCTTGATCATTTGGAATAAATCAGATAGGTCAGTTGAAAAACTCATTTAGATTTACTTGAGTTATGTCATTCAAATAAACATGGTTATGTTGTAGTATTATACTTTACCTAGAGCAAAAATTTTCAAGAAATACATCTCGGTGAATTTTTCTTGCATGATCAATTCAATTATCAAAACTGTGAGCACAAGTAATACCCAGAAGTTCAGTAAAATTAGTGATATTTGAACTGATCTGAAGAAAAATGATCGGTATCCTTGTGATGGTGGTGACGGTGGGCCCAATGTTTGGTTTTCCATAATTAAATTTGAATTGAACGATTTGAACTTGATTCAATTTGAAATTTTCAGATTAAATAAGACTTGTTATCATATTTCCTTCAAAACTTTAAAATCAATTTGTGTTTTGATTTGAGACATAAATTAAACTATTGATTGAAAACTCAAACAAATGATTAAATTAATTGAAAAATAAATTTCCACTCAAATTATGATTCAATTGAATGAATTGAAGGATAATTAAATGAGTTTTTATTTAAAGGGAAAAATATTTCGTAAACAAAACATTTCGTATTGCATTCAATCTAAACGATTGATGTAATGATAGATTATTTTAATTAGATTTCAATATGAAATTATTCAAATTTATGCTAAAATGCATTAGGAATATTTATTCTGAATTAATCTTGATGAAAACTCAAATTACTATGGTCATTTGATTAACATTTGGATGAACTTTATAACTAGACTTAACTGAATATATCTCTGATGTCATCAAAACATTAGAACAGAAAAGTTTTGCGCAAAACTACTAAATAAATAATTTTGTTAAAACCTTGAATAGGGAGACAAATTAGCTAGGTAAAGAGCATATCACAAACACTGTTGAATTTATCATGTATATTTGATATTTCAAATTATTTATTAAAAAGTTTATTTCAAATAAAATCTTTTTGAATATAAAAAGACAAATATTTCGCAAAAAATTTAAACAAATATTAATTAAAAATCCAATGTTTTACACAAAACCCGACACTATTCCAAAAAATTTGGGAAAACCAAACAATTTGAGCAAAAAGACAAGAATTTAATCAAGCAAAGAGTTTCTCAATCTAATTAGATCATCAATTGAAGCATGGTAAACTTGAAAAAGAGCAATAAATCACTTCAATAAGACTCAAAATGTAAGGAAACGATTAATTGTGACGTTTCAAATGTTTTCCGTATGAATTAGATGAGCTAGGTCAATTGACAATACTGATTTATTGCCTGTAAACACGCAAACACTTCCCCCAAAACTCAAACGTTATTTATGTAAATCACTTGAGGAATGGGATGTGTCTGACCTCTAAAAAGAGGGCCACAGACACCGCACTGGTATGTGCTGTGCAACGGGTTGTCATAACAGCTGACAGTTATTTGAGAGAAGAGACTCTTTTGAAGTGCTTTTGTAAACAACTCTTATATATAAAGCGAAACAAAAATTCAATTTTTTTAAAGTCATTAACTGTAAGCGAATTTTGAAACTAAATCTCGTTTTTCGGCACAGATTTTATGCTGTGCTCTGCGTTTGACACACATTTGTGTTGAACAAGAATTAGGCCAAAAATATAGTGATCTTTGAAAAAAAATTGAATTTTCACCAATTCATTGATCAATTGATTGATGAAAATTATTTTATTATTTAGTATTTTATTGGAAACTGTTATCCATTACTTCTATACAAAATAGTTTTGTTTGTAATCAAAACAAACGATAATTTAGTTTAAAGTTTTAGTTTATATATATATTTGTCACAAACATTGCTATCATACGTGACTGTGAGACTCAACTTAAATTTACCTGTCTTAAAAAACCTGTGATCTATTTGAATTTTAAATTGTCCGTCAGTTAGAGTCTCTATGCTCTTGTCTAATACGAAAAATAGTGCCGACGACTGCCAATTGTCTGTGAAATTAATTGCTCGATAATTTTGATATTGATTTTTCAAATAACAAGATTAAAGTATTTATCAATTGTTTGACTACTGTTTTTGTCAATTGTTATGCAAATAATTAAATAAAATATTTGTTACGAAAAAAAAACTCTTTTTGTATGAAAACTGTTAATCAGTTTTTCAATTGTGATCTGAGACTAAAGTACTGTTAGTTTATCGATAACATCGATAACACACCTGTCCTTCAAAATGACTGTTCTTTCGGTAGAAATGCCATCAAATTTCAAACTTATCTATCAATTTGTTGTCTGATAAGAAAAAACTACATTATTTCCAAACTATTAGTGAATGGTTTCAGTGAAAGAAAAACACCCGGATATCACTGTTTCTCAATTTGATTTTGGTTTGAAGTGATCAAGGCAATAACAAGGCAATAACAAGGCTATAATTTTAACCATGAACCATACCAAGGACGACACAAAGAGTGAACTAAAAATAGACGAAGCCTTGCTCAATTTTAACAACCTGAACAATAAGACATTTTACTTATGGAAACAGTTTACGGAGTGTTACAAGGTAATTTTCAATTTTAATTTTTCTAAGCTTAGGTCAACTTAATTATTTGAACCCAAATCTAATTATAAATTATTGTTTTATTACTTTATTTTTGACATCAATTAAATTGAATGAATTGTTTGTTATATTAAATTGAATGACAGATAGCATCGGATAATAAACGGGGTGAACATCCGTGTAATAAACCCTATTATTGTTTTCGAAAGTAAATTTCCTTGATAATTAAATAATAAACATTAATTAATGTTAGTACTGTTAGCTTAGCAAAAAAAATCAGACTTAAAATTAAAGCCTTGGGTATTTTCAGTGCCCGCTCCAGCTCTGGACGAAAGTGACCGAAAAGAATCAGACAATTCCTTTGACAATATCATCAAACTATGAGCTGGAATACGCCATTTCAAACGATCGGGCGCTTAATTCGACGAAATACTGTCGCGAAGTTCACTCACTTAGGGATCACTCGATTCATAACATTAGGTATGAGACCTATAAAAAAAATATTTAAAACTATAATCCCTTCCCCTCTTTCTGTGGGCGCTCAGCATAAGAGCAAACGAAACGGGAGGTTATGTCTGCGATTTCGAGACCCTAGACGAGGGCCGTAACAATATTTGGCCACTGGTTTGGGCGGTAGTCATATACGTGTTGGCGGCCATCGCTTTCTACGTCGGGCGCCGACTGTTCTACAAATGGAGGGACAGACGGGCGATGAGTATATCCCTCCCTTCGGACCCGATTTCGACCTCGACCTCAGCTGACGACAAGAAACGGAAGCGCCTCAAGTCGTTGGACTGTTTTAGAGGGTATTCCCCACTATTTATCATTATATGACATAACATTTAACACTTCTTTTTTGCACAGAATAACGATATTAATGATGATATTCGTCAACTACGGAGCGGGTGATTACGAGTTCCTCGATCACGCGTCTTGGGACGGGTTCAACTTCGCGGACATAATTTTCCCATGGTTCATTTTCATCATGGGAACTACCATGGCCATTAGGTGAGTTGCCTGAATAATTTACCTTGATAATTTAGTGTAAATAATGCTCAATCACATGGAATTTCAATAATATTAATAATGTTTTTATTTTAAAGTTTCAAGAGTGTAGTCATACGTCAAAAAACCCCGGTTTGGAAAATTTACTTCAATATTGTGAAGCGTTCGGCAAAACTATTCCTCATCGGACTTATTCTCAACTCTAACAGACACCGTAAGAGCAACGGTTCTCCCCTTTTCTTCCATCACTTAGCCCTGGACGGGGTTTAACTTTGATGAAAATGAATCTTGCTAGATTTCAAACCCCTTGAATAATAAATAAATTAATTATAATTCGATTAATTCCTGAAAAACTCATTCTCTTTGAGATATTGAGAGGTATTTCCTTTCCTCAACACCAGAGGACAGGGAGTCTTATGACTGGTTTTCATCAAAATATTTGAATTTTTGAAAAATTGATTTTTAATTATTTTTTTCGCAAATTTTTAGCCGATTTTCGGACTCTTCGAATACCGGGTGTTCTTCAGAGGTTTGGTATATCGTATTTAGTAGTGGCTTCGGCTCACGTCCTGTCACTCCTCCTTCATAAGGGAGAGCTGTTCGGCGCCTGTAAAACAAAAACTTGAGTAGTGCTTAGCTTTTGATTAAATTTGATTCTGACCTCCAATAGTACGGATCCATCAGTTGGTTGACATCATTCCTTATTGGCCGGAATGGGTCGTCATGTTTGTCATGTCTGGCCTCTACTTCGGGCTGACCTTCGGCTGGACTTTCGACCAAAACTGTCCGAAAGGATACGTGGGTTAGACTTCAAGAGCGATTGAAAATCAAATTTATAAATCAAATAATCTTTTTTTTAAGGACCGGGAGGTCTGTATGACAACGCATCGCACGTGAACTGTACGGGAGGGGCGGCAGCGGTCATAGATCGTTGGCTTTTGGGTCCCAACCATATCTACAAGTGGTTCACTGCCGCACACCTCTACGATCCGGACGGAAAGTTTGGACTGAAGCACGACCCGGAGGGTGTTCTTGGTAACTTTATTAATGTCTTTTCAATAGAATGTATTGTTTAACCAAGTTTATTTTCTATAAAAAAAGGAACGACTACTTCAATAATACTGACATTCCTTGGCTTACAATTGGGTAAAATACTGATCGCATATCCGAACCCTCGGCAGAGGATCACCCGTTGGCTGGTCTGGGGTACAGTCCTGGGTATGTCTGATATGGTTCTCTTGAAATTGAGATGTTTTTCATGTGGTGTTCCCCTCTATTAAAGGCGCGTTGTGTGCGATATTTGCGGCCACGGATTGGATTCCGATTAATAAGAATTTGTGGTCATTTAGTTTCGTATGTCTGACCGCTTCGAGCGCCTGCTTTGCGTTGAGTGCTCTCTACTATTTGATTGACGTCTGGAGGGTGTGGCCCAACGGACAGCCCTTCCATTACCCGGGAATGAACTCAATTCTGTTATACATCGGTCATAGTATGTGCGCGGATATGATTCCCTGGAATTTCAATGTCGACGACACTTCACATACCGGACCATTAGCTAAGAACTTGGTGGGCGTCACCGTCTGGTTCCTGGTCAGTGTCTATTTGGCTGAGAAGGGGTTCTTCCTCACAGTCTAAGTCATACATAGATTTCCATTTTGTTAATCAATTTTGTGTTAAATTTTAAAGTCTTTTGAAATTATTTTAATTTAAAACTAATTTATGAATAAATTGTCCGAAATTTAATTGAATTAACTTTTTATAATTTTATTAAAAGTCTTTGTATAAATATATCAAGATCATTTGAAAAGTTTGAATAATTCATCTGAAAGGATCGAAATCATCTACTTTGTTGTCATGGTAATTAATAATTACTTAATAATAACTATACATGATAAGTGTTAATATGATGTACATGGTCACTAATACTAAATCTAAGCGCTGTATCTGTATAAATCAGAATGAACTAGGTCATCAATTGATTCACTTTCCGACTCTTTTGGCAAAAAATATTGATTTTATTCAATATTTAAATCTATTATTGAATTTATCGTATGATTTGATGTTTTCCGTATTTTTACAGTTGTTTACAACAAAGAGAGGACAGACATAATGAGAAGTATAATAATCGATATAATCATTATTTTGTTGTTTTCTTTAATTTAAATTTAATTCAAATTCAAAGCAATTTATTAAAAATACATTTAATTAGAAGTGTTTTAAAAGAAGTGAAATAAAATCTCATCTTCTCTTTGAAATGAGTTTCAGAGGTCTCGAAAATATTTTGATTGACATTCAATTAAAAGATACTTAATATATCCAGGTTATATTAGGTTACAGCAAATGGAGTATTCCTTTTGAATCAACCTTTTGGAACAACATTCAGAATCTCATCGAATAAGCACAATATCATTCTCTAAATTAAAAAATTGTGATAGTCCATTAAGTGATTTTATTTGCTCAAATAATATAGACTAAAATTTGCATAATCGAATGCTTCAATGCGATGATGTATGATGGTATCAACAATCCAATTTACCTTGCGTCAACACTGTTGAGTCAACAGTACTTTTTCAATTGATATTTATTTTGTTTAATTTTTTGATAGAATTTGTCATATAATTGAAGATTATCTAGCTATCATCATATATCCGATATTTTAAAGATATTAATTTTATGATAATATTTTCTGTTTAAATAAAATGACATGAATTAGTAACATGATCAATTGACGACGAAATTATATCCTACGAAAACACTGTTATCGTCGGCAAAAACAATGTTCTTGAATTTTATTGCTAAAATGAGATCAAAATGAACAGGCAAAAATTGATAAACAAAAATATTTGGCTTTAAGGTTGAAAACAATTTTTTCATCTGAATCATTTTCATTTCATTTGTGGTGTTTTTATATTCACATTATTTACATATTATTTTGCTTTCAAAACAAATGACTTCGGATGGCTTTAAAACTATTGACCACTATTTTGACCACTTCTATAATAACCGACACATTTATTGTTTGATACAAAGAATTTCGAACTCTTTTAAAGAGAGATAGCATTTAAAAAATACTTAACTCACGAACATATTATTTAAGAGTAAGGGAGAGATAAAGAGAGGGAAAGTCATTAATGAATTGAAAATTATTATTAAATGATTTGATTTTTTTAAAAATTAATTGGTCAAATAAATTGAAAGCAATTATTATGAGAAACATCGCGTCGTAAAAGAAAAGGGTGTCATTCTTAACGAAGGTCATTTTTATTTGATGATCAATGATCATTGATTAGCAACCAAATTGTCCTTGATTTAGTCAAAATTTGATACTTTATTTTATTTATTACTTCTCTGAAAAGCTATAATTTTTTTGAATTAAGATTTTCCTGAATTTTCATGAAATCAATTCCAAGTAAAAAAATTGAATGATCACTATTGTTGATAACTATAGTTGTAATGTTGAATTTCCATGGTTATTCCCCCTACTCAATTGGAAAAAATCATTAACAAATTATTAGTAAATGTATGAATTATTTTGCTAATAATATACTCGAGGCTGTCCTCCTCCCTCATATCAGAAACTATTTAAGGTGAAGAAAAATAGTACTTGCTCAATTACTTGCAAAATGACTTTAGAAGAGTATATTATCAAATCACATCTTGTGCTTCCAAAATACCCCTACAACTCAGTGATCGAGTTATTAGTGGATAGTCTGAGAACTGATTCTGAAAAAGGATGTATCGTAAGAACAAAATCTTTATTCGAGAAAAAAAACACAAAACTATTGATAACTAAATCCTTTCCACAGATCGACTGTTCTTTGAATAGGAGATGGACTAAGAAAGAGGTGTTGGACTCGAGTCTGAATTTCGCCTATTTCTTGGTCAACGAGTGCGGAATCAAAAATAGTGACACCGTTTGCTTTGTGACCAACAATTCTGACATTCATGCCATCGGTATCGTCGGTGTATTGGCCGCCGGAGCCATCTATAGCTCAATGGCTGAGCACTCGACAGAACGTAAGCCGAAAACCTTATTAAACAATTAGAGCTCAGAATTAAAAAAGACTTCTGAACTAAAGGTGAGATCCGGGAAGTGATCAAAAATATCAGACCAACTGTTTTGGTTTGTTTTGGACCCAACTTCGAGACGATGTCCGACATATCCAGTGACTATCCCTACGTTAAAGTGAGTCAACCATTGATTTCATTATCTGTTCTGTCATTCAGAACCTATTCCTCATTGTCTTCAGAAACTACTTGTAATCGATGAACAATCGAAGGATCAGATTAAAGGAAAGAGTGATTTGTTGACAATTGAAACGATATTCAAGACGAAGAGGCAGTCGGATGCGGAGCTACCCAGAACAAGTGGGCTGGATGATTGTGCGACCTTGGTGCTGAGTAGTGGTTCAACAGGCCGTCCAAAAGCCATAATCAGGACAAATAGGAACATATTGGCCACTATAGCAACGATGCAACACAAAGAGTTGTGTTCACTTACTCCGAATGATGTATTTCTCAGCAGCGGGTTCTGCCATATCTGCGGACAGAGGAGTTTGTTCTCGTGTATCACATCCGGCGCAAAGTTGGCTATAGTCCGCGTCGACGAGAAACACGACGACCTGTTCCGCTATATTCACGACTTCGAGATAACCAGTGGTTTCGTAATCACAACACAACTGAACTGGTTATCGAAAAACAGCGATAAATACGACAGAAATTATTTGCGGTGTTTGAAGGATGTGTTGGCCGGCGGAGCGCACGTCTCGGACGACACCTACCGATCGATTGTCGAGAAATACGATTTCGATAAGTTTAGAAGCTGTGAGTTTCCCCACCCCTGAGTCAACCTCAATTACTTATATTTTAGTTATTCAAGTTAATTTAATAAATTCATTTATGATCTAGGTTATGGTATGTCTGAAATCGGTTGGGCTATTATGGTATACCTGAGTGACTCACGGCGTCTGCACAATGTCTCTACTGTTGGAAAAGTAAGCCCTGGACTCGAGGTTAAGATTATTGATGAAAATTGTAACGTCGTCGGACCTAATGTTCTTGGTCAATTATGCTTCAAAGGGGATCAGGTAATAATTTTATGAACTATTATTATATTTGGAAAATAACCAAGATCACTCCTGTAGGTGACACCCGGGTATCTGAACAACGATATAGAAAACTCGAAACTTTTCACTGAAGACCAGTTCCTCAAAACCGGTGATTATGGTTATTATGACGATAACGAGTTCTTCTATGTTATTGGAAGACTCAAAGAGATTATCAAGGTTGAAGGTGAGTAAGATGAAAAATATTGACTCATTTTTAGTCCACTGAATTCTTATTCAAATTATACAAATTGTATTAAAATTTTAATGAAATTTTCAAAACTTTTATTTATTTCCAGGATATGTCGTATCTCCGGCAGAGTTGGAGCACATCCTCATTCAGAACCCGAAGATAGAGAACGCGGCGGTTATTGGTATCGAAGACGAGGAGAGGGATGAGATTCCGATGGCTTTCGTCACTTTGGTTAAGGGGTCGACACTCACTGAGAAACAGATTCAGGATTGGGTCGACTCTCGCGTCAATTACTACAAGAAGTTGAGAGGAGGGGTCAAAATCATAGATGAGTTTCCTTTGACTCCATTGAAAAAGATTAACAAAAATCAATTGAAACGATTGGTTTAGGATTTGCTGTAAAAATATTGATTAAAAGATTGGTTTTTTATACCCTTTGAGAATTATTAACTGAATAATGAGGAGAACCTTGCTAACCTTGCTAACCTAATGGTTTTTAATATAATACTGTATTGGGCAGAAATCAATGATCTGGGGGAATTGAAATCTTTGTATGTTAACTAGATTAGATGTTGACAAGT
>JAQIXV010001206.1:0-10246 GCA_034700625.1 Tectocepheus velatus
TCTGATGTTCTTGGTGGCTTCAATAGTTTTGTTGATAGTCAGAGGAAAATTAAGGACGACCAAGCTAAACTCTATTTAATTAAATTCAATACTTCTGTATCTGTTGTTCACAAAGGTATTTCAATGTCCTAGATTGTTTATTTATTTAATTTTCCAAATGAGCAAGGCGTTGAACTAGAAAATGTCTCTCCCCTCACTGATCAGGAATACACTCCGTGCGGAGGGACAGCTCTTTACGACGCAATCGCTGAAGGCGTCCGATTGGCCGATAAGGACAAGACTGTAGAGGAACGGATTGTTTGTGTTATAATGACTGACGGAGAGGTGAACTCATCGAGGGAGACAACCAAGCAACAGATCAAGGACATTATAAGTAGTCACGAGTCCAGCGGTCACTGGAGCTTCCTATACATCGGTGAGAACCCGGATAAGTGGGCCAATGATACCGGAATGTCGAATGCGTCTGCTATTCAATTCAACCATGATGCTATGGTTGATAATATTCGATGCGTTGATTTATTCGTCACAAGTCACCGAGTTAAAAATCCAAATCTAATTAAAAGGAATACAAACATTTGTACATGCTCAATTTGTTGATCGATTGATATTGATATTAAAATATTATTATTTTATCTTGTTAATTTTTTATTTGAACTTTTTATGGAAACATCAATTCCTTTTAATTGCATCTATTCTATTGGCAATTGTTTTGCAGCAAATCTTGTTTTGGTTTGAATTTATTACAAGATTCAATTGAAATGCTGACATCCGTTGAACGCATGTCTGGCCGACAAACTCTTGCAAAAGGAATTCCGTTAATATGAAGTGACGTTCCCTCTTTGTCAAACTATTTTACTAGATGGGATTTAACATTTGAATTACAAAGAATAATCATGCTAGATAAAACCAAGACTCTTATAATTGTTATTTTGGACGAGAGCGGGAGTATGGAAGAAAAGAAAAGAGATGTACTTGGTGGCTTTAATCAATTCATCGCAGACCAAAAGAAAATTGAGAACGATCAGGCTAGGTTGTACCTGGTCAAGTTCAATACGGAAGTTTCAGTTGTGTTCAAAGGTATTCCACTTTTAACCTAGAGACTTTGAAATTAATTTGAATTGAAATTTGAACAAGGCGTTGAACTAGAAAATGTCTCTCCACTCACTGACCAGGAATACACTCCGTGCGGAGGGACAGCTCTTTACGACGCAATCGCAGAAGGCGTCCGATTGGCCGATAAGGACAAGACTGAAGAGGATCGGGTGGTTTGCGTTATAATGACTGACGGGGAGGAAAATTTATCGAAGGAGACAACCAAGGAACAGGTCAAGGACATCATATCTGGTCACGAGGCTAAAGGAGATTGGACATTCATCTACATCGGGGAGAACCCAGAGCGTTGGTCAATGGAGACGGGAATGTCGTACTTAAATGCAATGAAATTCGACTTCGAAGACATGGATTATAACTTTGAAATTGTCAACGACTTGGTGTCTAAGTGCAGGAACACCATAACTGTTAATCAAAATATTCAAGATACTCCAGATAAAACTGAATCTGTAAATAAGTTGCATGATCATAAAAAGAGAAAAAATTGTTCAATCGCTTAAACAAGGCTTTGTTTTTTGTTATTTATTTAATTAAATTTTTAATGTTAATTGAACTTGACAACTTTATTAACTTTTTTATACCCACTTTATTGGCAAATAATTTCGAGTATCACTTGTTTTGATTGGAATTTATTCCAAGTATCGATTGAAATGTTGACATTTATTCGACGCATGTCTGGCCAATAAACTGCTGCAAAAGTAATTCCCTTTAGTCTGATATCGAGTGACGTTCCCTTTTTGTCACAACTACTTAACAAATGGTGATTTTATAAATAAAATGACCTTTTAATTTATCAGGATAATCATTAAAGATAAAATGACCAAGACTTTGATTATTGTCATATTGGACGAGAGCGGGAGTATGGAAGATAAGAAAAAAGATGTACTTGGTGGTTTCAATCAGTTCATCAAGGATCAAAAGAAAATTGAGAACGACCAGGCTAGATTGTACCTCGTCAAGTTCAATACGGAAGTCTCCGTTGTGTTCACAGGTTTTCCTTTTAACTTACATAGTTTTGTAGATAGTTTTAATTTAAATTGAATAAAAATTTAAACAAGGTGTTGACCTGGAAAACATGCACCCACTGACGGATCTGGATTATAGGCCAAACGGGGGAACAGCCCTTTACGATGCCATCGCCGAAGGGGTCCGATTGGCCGATAAGGACAAGACTGGAGTGGAACGGGTTATTTGCGTCATAATGACTGACGGGGAGGAAAACTCATCGAAGGAGACCACCAAGGAACAAGTGAAAGACATCATATCTGGTCACGAGGCTAAAGGTGATTGGACATTCATCTACATCGGCGAAAACCCGGACAAGTGGGCTAACGATACGGGGATGCAACGCACACTGGCAAGAGATTTCATGCTAAACACAAAAGCAAATTTTGATAACATCAATTCTATGGTGACTAGATGTAGGACCAACCCTAATGAACCTGTTCAATACCAACCTGTTCGAACTTTGCCTGGTCGTTCGATCAGAAAATTTTGCTCGCTCTCTTAAACAAACTCAATTTTTAAAAATTTAATTAAAGAAAATAAAAATTGATGAAAGCTAGAATGCCAATACGTTGTTATATAATTTAATCCCCTGCTTAATTGCCTTTCTTATATTGCATGTTCAACAAGGGTTCAAATAAAGAATTTGTTATTAATTAAATTTATCTTGTAAAGTTTATTTACACATAATTTCCATAAAGTAATTTCGTGTAAAAAAAGTAATAAAGTAAAGTGTGATAATTAAATGTTTATTGATTTAGCATTTTCCTAGTTTCCTAACGCCCTTGCAACATTTGATTATAAGTAGATGTAATAACAAGAATTTCAAATTCACTTGAAATCTAAAGATAGTGTCAACGCATGCGTCACTCAGTGTTTTACTTGACTACAAGAATATTCAGTTCATAATTGCCTGTTAACTAGATCAGTTGAAATATATTGAATTGAATAGTTTGACAAAATGAGCAAGACACTTATTATTGTTATCCTGGACGAGAGCGGAAGTATGAGCAACAAGAAATCTGATGTTCTTGGTGGATTCAATGAGTTTGTCGAAGATCAAAAGAAAATTGCGAACGACAAGGCAAGGTTGATCCTGGTCAAGTTCAATACGACAGTGTCAGTTGTGTTCAAAGGTAAGTTTTATTCAAACTAGATAACTTAAATTGAATTGAAATTTGATCAAGGTGTTGAACTTGAAAATGTTGCCCCACTCACTGACATCGATTACACACCGGGCGGAGGGACAGCCCTTTACGACGCTATCGCCGAAGGGGTCCGATTGGCCGATAAGGACAAGTCTGAAGAGGAACGGGTTATATGTGTTATAATGACTGACGGGGAGGAAAACTCATCGAAGGAGACCACCAAAGAACAGGTGAAGGACATTATATCCGGTCACGAGGCTAAAGGTAACTGGAAATTCGTGTACATCGGTGAGAATCCAGATCAGTGGGTTAGAGATACCGGCATGAAAAAAGGGTCGGGCATTAGTTTCGACCATGGTAACATGAGAGGAAATATGGAAAGAGCTCGAGTGGAGGTCAGATCATATCGGACTAAACTAAACTGAATATATTTGCAAGATAATTTTTTTTCCAAGTATTTTGTCTGCAAATGAGTGTAGGATTTTTAGCAAGAATTTGATGATTCGTTTGAAAACTATTTATTTATTTATGTATTTGTTTTGATTAAAAGCTATTAAAAGTAATTCAAACTATTGTTTAAAATTCCTGATAAATTTAATGTAGCTGATTGTTAAGATCTATGTCATCACTTGATGAAATGCCAAGAACTTTTAATTTTAATCAATAAATGGTTATTGATTTACCAGGGAGTTTATTATTTTACGCCCTTGCAACAATTGATTATAAACAGATGTGTTATTAACAAGAATTTCAAATTCATTCGAAATCTAAAGATGGTGTCAACGCCTGCGCCGCTTAGTTTTGTTCTGAACGAGAATTGTTCTCCAAGATTATTCTGTTAACATTTTTGTAACCTTGATCAGTTGATACGTAAACTTTTATCACTTTATTTTATAATTTTTTTAGTAATTTTAGTTATTTTTATTGAATTTAATTTAATTTAAAATTTTTACAGCTCTTGGTTGTATACATTGAGACAAAACAATAATAATCTTGGTTAGCCTCACATATTTTTGTAGTGATCCGGGATGTACTTATCTTCGACTAATTTAGCAAGGTCTGACGGCGTTCCGAAAACTATGAATTTCCTAAGGGCTTTCATGTTGCCCAACAAGTCTAGGGCCAAACCTTTCAAGTTGTCGGGTGTGCCCACAATAAGACCAAGTTTTGAACCAAAGGCATAATACTTTTCGAATATATCAATCAAAACTACCGCCAACTCTATGTTCGCCAAAACGGCATCTTTCAAGTAGTTGATTACGATGTAGCCGTTCCTTCCGTTTTCATTTTCAAACTTGGTCAATGCATAAACAATGAACTTTTTGCTAAGTTCCCGATAGTTTTTATCATAATGTTTATAGTGAATTTCAAGTACAGGGCGACCATACTTGTCTTTGAAGTCATATTTATAGAGGCCCTGAAAAAGATATGAAGTGACCCGATTATAATAATTAATATAGTATATTGGTACATTTACCTTTTTCAATCAATGATGTGAACTGGTCCTCTTTCAATTCGTGGACATCGAAGTTTTTCCTCCATTCCATGGCTTTGATGAGCGCTCTCTTCACCTGTTCCTCACTTTGATCTCCCGTTTCGTTGAACCTCTCGATCCACCACTCATTCGACTGAACCATTTCCACGTCCTTCGGATGGAAGAGCTCCGGATCCGATTGAGACAAAGCCAAGAAAGCGGTCAAAATTCTGGCGATTACTTCCGCACTGACAGTCATTTAGTAATTTAAGACTTAATTGAATGTCTGCTTAAAAGGCAAATGAAATAAAGTTTTCGAAGAAAATTAATAATTTTTTTTTATGAATCGTATTTAGAACTTAGCAGTGAATAACATCTGGGTTATAGTGTTAAGCCAATAATATTTCAGGAAATATGACATAAAAATGTTTAAATTTAATAATCCATGTATTCTGAAAAGCCATTTGATTTTTCAAACAATTAATGACAATTAGACATCAAAAATGACTCTTGTCTTCCATCCAAACGCTCTGATTCTTAGTCTTAATCGTAATCTTATTAACAGTTTTTGCGGTGAAATACCCGACGACTGCGTATTGTATGAGAGACGCGAAGACCAAAGCGGACGACACCTCGAGGTATATGTCCAGTGATTTCATATAAGAAATCTTTGGTAACCCGGAGTTTAAATTTTTATTCAACACTTAAATTTAGCGTCAACGCATGCGCCGCTTAGTTTTGTTTTGATCGGGAACTTGACTCCAAGAATATTCTGTTCCCTTGATCAGTTGAAACAATATGGAAAGGGCTACAAAAGCGATACTTCAAATAAGATGTAAGAAATTATCAGATTTAATATATTTTAATCAAACAAGCTTATTTTATTGACTGAATTTTAGATTGAGTATAAGTTTTTTTTAAGAAGAACAATTTTGTGTTTGATTTGAAAAACTATTAAGATAATGTAATAATTTTAAACAAGATCGATAAATTTGTCATTTTTGCTCTGATAATAAATTTTGAATTTCGAAAACTTTTAATATTTCAAATGAAACAATTATAATCTTGGTTAGCCTGACATAATTTTATAGTGATCCGGGATGTACTTCTCTTCGACTAATTTAGCAAGGTCAGACGGTGTTCCAAAAACCACAATTTTCCTAAGAGTTTTCATGACGTTTTCCAATACGTCTGTCGCAATATCTTTCAAGTTGTCAGGTAAACTCAAAACGAGTTCATGTTTGACACCATGGGCAAAATACTTTTCGAGTAAGTCAATCATGAGTACAATCAAATCTAGGTCGATGTTTGCCATGACACTATCTTTCATGTCCGCTATTACGGCGTAACCGTTCCTTCCGTTTTCATTTTCAAACTTGATAAAAACATGAACCAGGAACTGTTTGCTAAGATCTCGATACTTTTTATCGTAATGCCTAAAGTTAACTACTAGGACAGGGCGGCCATATTTGTCTTTGAAGTCATATCTAAACAGGCCTTGAAAAATATATGAAATGACCTTATTGTAATTATTAATATTGGATATTGGTACATTTACCTTTTTCAATCAGGGATATGAACTGTTCCTCTTTCAATTCGTGAACGCCGTAGTCTCCACTCCATGGCGTCAATCAGCGCTCTCATCACCTGTTCCTCACTTTTATCTCCCGTTTCGTTGAACCTCTGGATCCACCACTCATTCGACTGAACCATTTCCACGTCCTTCGGATGGAAGAGCTCTTTATCTTTTTGAGCCAAAGCCAGGAATGCGGTCAGAATTCTGGCGATTACTTCCGCACTGACAGTCATTTTGAGACTCAATTGAATGTCTATTTAATGGCAAATAAAATGTATTTTTAATTGAATTTTTAGTCAACACTTTATTTAGTCGTAATTTAATTGTTTTTTAAAACCGTATGTCTCTCCCCCTCCCTCACTCCCTCTTCCTCCCTCTCCCTATCCCTTTTGAAAACACTAATTTTACATTATTATTATTATGTTATATAATTAATCTTGGTTAAGAATTTCAATTTTTACATTCACATTAATGCAAAAAAATAGTTTTATTTTTAATAACTGTTAATTTGTTTTGTAATTCTTTCAGCTTGTTAATATTTCTTTTTTCGTTAGGATTAAAAGAATAAAATTTAGCAAGAATAAAAAATATCAATTAAAGTAATTCGAATAGCTTTAAAATTTATGCTAAAATTATTTCCTGATAATTCACAATTGCCCTAGATACTCATGTTAAACTATTTCTAAATGCAAAGCAAATTTTTGTAAGTTGAGATTTCCATGTTTGAAATTTTGTCAACTGAAACCTATTGTTTTACCGGATCAATGAATAATAGACCTTGTACATAACTTATTCTGAGCAGATCTGTTTACTGGAATTTTTCGTGAATCATAATTTTGTTTATCAAATGTTCATTTTATTTCGCTCTTTCAACTAGAACAGTTATTTTATTTATCAAGTTCAATTGAAACTAAAACATGGGTCAAACCTCTGGCAGATATCAAGTAAATCAGAAGACGAAGACCAAGGCATTTAAGTCCAAGACAATGAAGTACAGGAGAATGTACTCCAAGAGTTTGAAGATCAAAACTCTAAAGACCAAGACACTGATAATTATCATCTTGGATGAGAGCGGAAGTATGAACAACAAGAAATCGGATGTTCTTGGTGGTTTCAATTCGTTCATCAAGGAACAGAAGAAAATCAAAAACGACCAGGCTAGGTTGTACCTGGTCAAGTTCAACACGGGAGTTCAAGTTCTTCTCCAAGGTATTGTATTAACAAGCTTTAAGCTTTATTTTATTTATAATTTAAATTGAGCAAGGTGTTGAACTCGGGAGAGTCAAACCCCTGACGAAAGATGACTACAAACCGGGCGGAGGGACAGCCCTTTTCGATGCCATCGCAGAGGGCGTCCGATTGGCCGATAGGGACAGCACTGATGAGGAACGGGTTGTTTGCGTTATAATGACAGACGGCGAGGAGAACTCATCGAAGGAGACAACCAAACAACAGATCAAGGACATTATAGCGAGTCGAGAGGCTCAGGGCAAATGGTCTTTCCTATACATCGGTGAAAAGCCCGACAAATGGGCGAAAGATTACGGGATGTCGTTATCCCAGGTCCACTTGTATGACCCTGGTGTTATGGCTAACAATTTGAATAAGATCTATAACTATGTCGCTTCTGCTCGAATTGGATAACAAGATTATTGATAATTGTGTTCCGGTTTTTCTGGTTTTTTTGAATTTAATTGAAAACAATATGTTTTGCCAAGAATTTGATGATTCGTTTGAAAAATATTTGTTTATTTGTTTTGTTTAATAGATTATGAAAAATGTTTTTCACAACAATTTACTGGTTATTATTTGGAAAGTTTTTTTTCCAAGAATCAATAAAATTATTTCAGTCACATGTTTTGCGATGTAAGTGTTGGTAAAATTCCTGCAATTATTACACACCTATTAATCATTATGTCTATTATATTATATATTGCTATTATAAATGCAATTTTGAAATTAAAATTAATTTTGCTTGCTCATCGCTCGCTCGCATTTCATTCGCAACTCAATGAATTGTTCAATTGTTCAATTTTCATCTTGAAAGGTTTTTGAAATAAGTTTTGTTTACAAAATGATATCACCTTGTTATCTACTCTGATTTATCAATAAATCGCATGACTAAGGCTGATCCGGCCTATTATCCGGTTGAAATAACGCTGAATCACTCAATAAAACTTAAGGTGGTATATAAACTCAGGGCAAGTTTGAAAAGTCATCAAAACTTTTTTTTCAGTTCTGAAAATTGATTTAAACTTTCGTTTGATTTTCTCGTATTTCAAGGATTTTAACCACTGTTTGTACGCATGTGTTGTGCCTTTACTTCAATTTACTGGTTGTTGTGTTGAGCTCTGGCATATTTCAATCCGTATATCAAGTTTATAGTTGTCTTATAACTGATAAAAGCCAAAATTATCAACAAAAGTTAACAAGCTTATATTTCTATTGCGTTTTAAAAGTGAAATAAGTAATAATCAAATATCTGTTGACAACAATCCGTATCCCAAAGAGATTCCCATTGAATATAAGGCATTGTCTGAAGTGAGTGCCGTTCCCTTTGGATCAAATCAGTTGAATTGTTCAGGTTTCAATTTTTAAAACAAAAATTAACTTTGTTCATTTAGCCATTAGGAAAATGCCAAGAACCCTGATCATAATTATTCTGGATGAGAGTGGGAGTATGGGCAACAAGAAGTCCGATGTTCTTGGTGGTTATAACTCATTTATCGAGGACCAGAAGAAAATCAAGAATGACCAAGCTAGATTGTACCTGGTTAAATTCAATACTAGCGTATCAGTAGTTCACAAAGGTATTATTTTATTCAACATGCTAATTTTGTTTCATTTCTATTGCATTTTGTTTGTGCAATATTTGATGCTTGGTGCGACTTAATTTGGATCTAGCTTAGATTTAAACGCAAATACAGTGTTTGTTTTGGTGACTCTTATCGTGCAAATTGTTTTTCCGTTGAATTTCGAGTAAATATTTACTCAAAAAAAGTATTTCAGATAATAATCACTCGTTTTATGTGAAAAACAATATTTGATTTTTTTTTATTACATTATGTATTGAATTCTGGCCTCAATTCGATTACATTACAGAACAGTGTATTATTCTGAGCGATAATTACGATAGAAATTAAGTGATATATCGCTCAGAATATGACATTATTTAATGAGTCAGCAATTAATTGAATTTCAGTACAATATTTATCTTTTTATTTTTTTTAAATCTATTTTAATACTACTTTCGAGATAAGTTTAGACGCAATTTAGGAGTTTCGAGATTAAACCTTCAATTTAGCATGATTAAATTATCTAAATCACTTTGAACCTAGATAACAAATGCAGTAAATCTTAATTGTCTTAATAACAATGCAATTGTCTCTGAATAAAAAGGAATATCACTGGAGAATGTGCCCCCACTGACAGAGCAGACGTATCTACCGGGGGGTATGACTGCCCTCTACGACGCCATCGCCGAAGGCGTCCGTTTGGCTGATAAGGACAAGACGGATGAGGAACGGGTTATTTGCGTCATAATGACAGACGGCGAGGAGAACTCATCGAGGGAGACAACCAAGCAACAGGTCAAGGACATAATATCCGGGTACGAGGCGAAGGACGACTGGACCTTCTTATACATTGGCGAAAATCCGGAGCGTTGGACAAAAGAGACGGGAATGTCGACCGCACACGGAATACAATACGCCCACAACGCACCACAAATGAGTTATGCTCGAGCTAATTTTGCCGTTTCCAATTTCAGAAACTCCCTGTCAAGAAAAGGGACGAATTTATTTGATTAATACAGCAAATCAGTGAGTAATGTAGTGTTTTAAGCAAGTATAATCCAATTTTACGACTAAATAATAGTGTTTTCATTTTTCAAAATCACATTTTCATTGAAATCAATGAAAACCTAATTTTAAG
>JAQIXV010001207.1:0-10242 GCA_034700625.1 Tectocepheus velatus
AGTTTAGGAATCTATTTGAATGGAAAGTGAAAATGCTCTTTGAAATGGACAAACTTATACCTAGGATGAAGTACATTGATTCTAAAGTAAGTTGGCTAGGTTTGTTTAGATAATTACTAGCTTACATTTATCAGGATTTCAAAAAGGATGAATTCGAGCGTATCATCAAAGGAAAAGCTGTTTTGCTAGGTGATTTTCAAACGGTGTCCTGGAAAAAGTTCAATGGCCGTGAGCCTAGTCTGAGAATTGGTGAAGAAAAATATCATAGTTTATTGCGGGGTAAAACAGTAGGTTCTAGATTAATCAATTGAATTTATGTTGAATCATCATGCAGCAATTTTGGTCAATAAGATTCCGAGTGAAACAAGATCTATCTTGATCAACATGTAAGCTTGCTTTGTTGCCTTGATAAGTTTTTAACTGAACTTGTTATTGGATTTTCAGAACCAGAACTCTAGTCGAGTCCGGTCTTAACGTGAGGTCAGACGAGAGACAAAAGTTTGTCTGGAAATCGACGGCATATAAACAGCAGAGTAATAGTACTGAAACTGATCTTGGTAATGATGTTATTAAGCTAGAATTTATTGAAGCCCTTTTCTATTTCATTGGTTATGGACTTTCGATCAGCTTGGTGATTTTAGTGATTGAGATAATCGCCAATATGGTTTCATTATTACTATTTTAATTTGTTATGAACAGGAATTTTTCAATTCAAGTTCAAAGTTTTCATTGAAATTAACTAGATCATTATTTTAACTGGATCAATTAACAATAATTTTAATCGATTAACAAAGAATTTAATGAAAAACTATTTGTTATAAAATATATTTGATTTGAGTTTTGAATTGAATTTTGTTTTCTTATAAATTCTATACTTTTATAACAAATTGATTGTAAATAGATATTTGAATTTCATTTATAATTTTTATTGGAATTAATTATTTGATTCTATGAATGATATGAAATTGTTTACAAGGTAGGCAAGGTCATTATTGAAAGTGATAATAGATCAATTTAACTAATTTATTATTGTTATTGAATAAATATTTTTCCGAAAAAAATTCATTAGCTAGATTGAAAACTATTGAAATTGCTATTATCATCAATGAAAAGAAATAAAATTAACCAGCTATATAACACAGACAGAAAAAAATAAGTTTTAAAAATAATAATTTCATAATAATACTCTATTTAATAATCTATTTGTCACTAGTACAATTAAGTTGATATTATTTTGAATTATGGGATTTTGGGATCTGATGAAGTGCACGTATTTCGTTAGCAAGATAACAAATTATACCAGGACAGATAGCGTAAGGTCGATTGCCATGTTTCGCAAAATAGATGTAAGAGATGTCCT
This sequence comes from Tectocepheus velatus, assembly GCA_034700625.1. Taxonomy (NCBI): domain Eukaryota; kingdom Metazoa; phylum Arthropoda; class Arachnida; order Sarcoptiformes; family Tectocepheidae; genus Tectocepheus; species Tectocepheus velatus. Next base: position 1,361 of record JAQIXV010001207.1, read on the forward strand.
AGTCTTTTTGAATTTACCAGTTTGAATTATCCAATTGATATAGGAAGGAAGATTTTGTGGCATTAACAATCAATTGTTCGAGGTATTTATTAAAGGTAATATATATAGATTCAATGTTACCATAAAGCAACTTGACAGTAACCGAGAACCATGGGAGGTACTAAAAAATAGCAAGGTAAACATAAGTTTTAACTTGAAAGAACTTTAAAGTTTCACAATTTTTCAATTATAAAGGAATTTGATTTATACCTTGGATTTCCTGGAAATAAAGAAATCTGGAACATTTTTCAATGGATCAGAGAGGAAAACGAAATGTGCATACTGCATTCCTTGGTAGAGAAAAAACCAAGCTTATTGAAAATCATGAGAATATTCCCATTTTTCATTTGGTTATTGATTTTGATGTCGACTCTTATCATAACATTATTCATAACAATCAATAGTTAGTCTCATTCTTCCCCCTTATCCCCAATAAATCTCCATAAGCAAATTTTTGACATAGCTCAAACTTTTATTACAGCTAAATCAAGATTGAATTCAAAAACTTTTGGATTTCAAACTTTGATTAATAACTATTACAATATTATCAGACCTTTGTTGAGACAACCATTGATTGTCAAGTCGAACAAGGTCATATTAATAACCTAGTCTTTTATTGCTCTGGTGTTGGTCTCCTCATTTTCCGGGTCTATACTATCTTTTACCATTGTAAAAGAAAAGTACCCAGTTGACTCAATTGAAGATTTAATCAATATCAAGGATATTCACCATGAAATTTTCGCTGAAAACAATTCACGGGTTTTCTGGGATTTTAAAGTTAATTTTCTTTACAATATTAAATTGAATTTTCAAATGGACAGGATCATTGGCAGGATGAAGTTCATTACATCAGAAGTATGTTTACCTAGATTTTTTTGAAATTACCATGTTACTATTAACAGGTTCTCAAAGATGAATTCAAACGCTTGGTTATCGTTCGTAAAGCTGTTTTCCTTGGTAATTGCGAGGCGTTATCCTGGTACAAATACAATAGCCCTGAGCCGAGTTTGAGAATTGGCGAACAAAAGTACATTAATTCATTGAAAGGTAACCAAGGCAATGTTTGCTCGGCAATGGCTGAATTATTTCTGTTGGATCACCACTTAGGAATTATCTTGAATAAAAAACCGAGTAAAACAAGATCGATCTTGCTCAATATGTATGCATGAATTAATGACCTTGTTGATTTTTGTTTTAAATCTTATGCTTTGATTTCCAGTATTAAAACTCTTGTAGAGACGGGTCTTAACGTGAGGTCAGACGAGAGGCAAAAGTTTGTAATGAAATGGACAGCAAAGAAACCGCAGCGTAATATCACTGAAACCTATCAATCTGATGAAGTTATTAAGCTAGATTTTATCCAAGGGCTCTTTTATTTCGTTGGCTATGGACTTTCATTGAGCTTGGTGATTTTAATCATTGAGACAATTGTCAAAACATTTACTTGTATACTGCCATTAAGTTGTTTTTAATGGACTATAAATTATCATGCAAATATAGTTTATAATTTGGAATAAATGGAAATCATTTTCATTGAAATTAGCTAGATAATTTGATTCAATTATAATTGTAAATATTTCTTCACTATTACTGTTTGTTATATGTTATGAACTGTAATTTTTTAATCAACTTTAAGAGTTGTCATTGAGATTAACTAGATCAATTATTCCAAATGAACAAATTAATCGCGAAAATCTTTATTTTCACTGTCAATAAATTTATTTAAGATGAGCTAGTTAATTAATTAGAAAAGTATTGTCCAAAACAAATAATTATTTTAATCTATTGATTATAAAAACGACGAATGCGATGTAATTTTTTTAGCAAGGTCATTATCTAGATGAGCAATCAATATTATAGCAACGTTTCTGATTGATATACATGATAATTTTTCAATTGATATTTTCCAATTTACTAATTTATTATTGTTATTGAATAAATATTTTTCCGAAAAATATTCATTACCTAGATTGATAACTATTGAAATTGCGATATCATCAATGAAAAGAAATAAATTTAACCAGCAATATAACATAGATAGAATAAAATCTGTTATAATCTATTTGTTACTAGTACAATTAAGTTGATGCTTTTAATTTGAACTATGGGACTTTTCAATCTGATGAAGTGCACGTATTTCATTAGCAAGATAACAAATTATACCAGGACAGATAGCGTAAGGTCGATTGCCATGTTTCGCAAAATAAATGTAAAAGATCCTATGGTCTTGTTGAATTTGTTAGTTTCAATTATACAATTGATATAGGAAGGAAAATTTTGTGGCTTTGACAATCAATTGTTCGAGGTATTGATTAAAGGTAATGTATATAAATTCAATATTACCATAAAGCAGCTTGACGATATCAGACAACCATTGGAGATACTGAGAAATAGCAAGGTAAACATAAGTTTCAACTTGAAATAACTGTTAAGTTTCAAATTTTTCCAATAATATAGGAATTTGATTTATACCTTGGATATCCTGGAAATCGAGAAACCTCGAACATTTTTCAATGGGTCGGAGAGGATAGCGACATGTGCATACTCCATTCCTTGGTAGAGAAAAAACCAAGCTTATTGAAAATGATGAGAATATTCCCATTTTTCATTTGGTTATTGATTTTAATGTCGACAATAATAATAACATTATTCATAACAATCAATGGTTAGTCTCATTCTCCCTCATTATTTTCTATTCTCCTTGAGCAATTTTTTGACATAGCTCAAATTTATTTCCAGCTAAATCAAGATTAAATCCAATTGGATTCCAAACACTAATTAATAACTATTACCATATTATCAGACCTTTGTTGAGACAACCATTAATTGTAAAGTCGAACAGGGTCATATTGATAACATGGTCTTTTATTGCTCTGGTGTTGGTTTCCACATTTTCCGGGTCTATATTATCTTTTACTATTTTAAAAGAAAAGTACCCAGTTGATTCTATTGAAGACCTGATCAAGCTCAAAGATATTTACCCTGATATTATCGCTGAAAACAATTCGCGAGTTTTCTGGGATTTTAAACTTAATTTTCTTTGGAATATTAAATTGAATTTTCAAATGGACAAGATCAAGGACAGGATGAAGTACATTACATCAGAAGTATGCTTGCTAAGATTATTTTTTTCCCAATTACTATTTTATTGTTACCAGGTTCTCAAACAAGGTGAATTCGAACACATGGTTATCAATCGTAAAGCTGTTTTGCTGGGTCATTGCGAGGCGTTATCCTGGTACAAATTCAATAGCTCTGAGCCCAGTTTGAGAATTGGCGAACAAAAGTACATTAATTCATTGAGAGGTAACCAAGGTAATTCTTGCTAGGCAATGGCTGAATTAATTGACCATTTAGGAATTATCGTGAATAAAAAACCGAGTAAAACAAGGACGATCTTGCTCAATATGTATGCTTGAATTAATGACCTTGTTTATTTTTCTTTTAAATCTTGTGCTTTGATTTCCAGTATTAAAACTCTGGTAGAGACGGGTCTTAACGTGAGGTCAGACGAGAGGCAAAAGTTTGTAATGAAATGGAAGGCAAAGAAACCGGAGCTTAATATTACTGAAACGTATCAAGGTGATGGAGTTATCAAGCTAGATTTTATCCAAGGGCTCTTTTATTTCGTTGGATATGGACTTTCATTGAGCTTGGTGATTTTAATTATTGAGAAAATGGTCAAAACAATAGCAAAATTGTAACTAAAGTTGTTATGAACTGTAATTATGTAATTATTAATACAAAATTAGTTTTGAGAAAAGGTAAGATTGTGCAATATTTGGAAAAGCTGTTATTGAATTAATTAGTCATTAGTAATTAATGTAAAGTTTTTCATTGAATTTAGCTAGATATTAAATACAACTGGGTTTAAATTCAATAACAGCTTTTCCAAATATTGCACAATCTTACCTTTTCTCAAAACTAATTTTGTATTATGTGCTAAGGATCTTCATTTACATGTGCCAGGGGCATAAATGTTTGAGTCATTTGCTATAAACTGTAATTTTGTAATAAATGCTAAGTTTTCAATTGAATATTGTTTGCTAATTGAGAAAATCGGAAAACAAAATTCTCTCTGAACTTTCTCATTCAATTGAAAACTGTCCCTCTCTTTCTCTCCCTCTCCAAAAATTTTAGTGATTTTGACCCAAATTTAGTCTATTTTACTGACAATGAAAATAATTGTCACGAAATCGGACTCAGACTCCGACTGTCTATCCGTAGAGACTGTTCTGAGTCACGACTCGTCTGTCGATCAAAACAATGGAAAAATTCCTAACAAATCACAAAATCAGACGTCAAACAAAAATGACCTTAACATTAGCCAACCTCTGATTAAGTATAAAAACTGGGAAACAGTTTAAACAGAATATTGAATGAAAAAAAAACTTTTAATTGAATTCTTGTTTTCAATACATTTCTGAATAATGTCTGAAATAATTATCAAATTATTTCTATTTATAACTGCATTTGATTTTATTCTGTGCTCTCAAACCACTTCCAGTCCTCAAAACTCAAGCGATTCCTCGAAACTGAGTGAAGACATATACGTCTCCTGCGATCAGAAGACAGCAAAAGAACAGAATTCAAGGAAAGGTCCGTTAAATCGGGAAAACCTGTGCAAAGTCGAGTGCTATACTAAACAGAAAAACCCGGGTTTCTGTCGCATCCACTCTCTGGACCCCTGCAAAACCCTTAACCCAGAACAGGAACAGGTCAAATGTCAACAGTATTCTGGTCACAGTTCTATGTTTCAGTCGATATGCTGTCCCTTCAAATCTGAGTCAAATCTGAGCGAAGGAACAGACGTTCAGAAGCCGTTGAAACCCATTCCTACGACGACTACTGGAGTTCCGGAACAGAACAACAAACCCACTGAAGATTGCGGTAAACGTCCGGACATTGCGGCCATAGTCGGGGGAATCAACGCACAGCCCAACACTTGGCCGTGGGTTGTGTCAGTCTATGAGAGGCCCAATCCTCGGGCCGCTCCCCGTTTCTTATGTGGCGGCGCTATAATCAACGAGAGGTATATCCTATCGGCCGCGCACTGCTTCGTGCGGAGCGACAGCCAGAAGGTTAGGCCGAATCAGTTTGTGGTCAAAGTAGGCGCTCATCGACTGTCGGACCGAAATATCCGTTTTCTGGAAATCCAGGACATAATTGTCCACAAAAACTATCAAACAGTTCAACACTATAACGATATCGCGTTAATGAAAGTCAAGACCCGGATTGAGTTCTTGCCGACTGTCGGCCCGATATGTTTGCCAAAAGGTAGGGCTTTCCTTAGGGAGTCGTTCGTTGGCCGGCCCTCAAAATTGGTCGGTTGGGGCGCAACCCGTTTCGGTGGTTCGACGAGTGATAGCCTCAGGGAAGTTGACGTTCCAATTGTGGATAACCAGGACTGCTATCGCAACTACAGCCGAATCCCAGGCCTGACCTCTGCCTTCCCGAAAGGTATTGACCGGAGTCTTATGTGTGCCGGTGTTTCCACCGGTGGTAAGGATTCCTGTCAGGGCGATAGTGGCGGTCCTCTCGCTCTGGAAGTGAATGGCCGGTGGTATGAGTTAGGGGTTGTCTCCTTTGGCTATAAGTGCGCTGAACCGGGATTTCCAGGTATTTATGTGTAATTTTGATGAAGACTTGGGTTACACCTCTTTTGTGATTTTCTTTTAGGAATTTATACGAAAATAAATTATTTTATTGATTGGATTGAATCGCATATAAAATAATTGTTTCTTTTGTGTATAAAATTTTTTTGACTACATTTGTACTTGACAAATTATCTTTTAGTCTAAACTTGAAAAGCATTAAATATTATATTTGTTGAAACTTTATAAGCATTACCTTGTTCATTAGTTTGCATTACTTTAGCTATTACACTAATAGACTAAGTTGAGAATTAATCAATGTTTAATAATGATCCATGCTAAATCTTGAGATTCAAATCTTAGGAGACTGATTTGTAAATGTACTTTTTCAGTATTCAATGCTTCAAGTTTAAATATCCAGCTCATAAACACCTAATTAGATTTTGATTGAATTCATTAAATTACAATTTTTTCAGAGAATTTGTAATAATCTCTGTCTTAATCGCAATACTAATGCAAATTCAATTTAATCAGTGATGGCCAGACTTCGTTAGTCTGGGGGGGAGGGGGTATAAGGGTAGATAAAATTGATAAATTTTGTTAAACTTGTATTTAATTGAACTATAAATAAAATACATTTTTTCCCTAAAAATCTATTCATTTATTTGTTATATATTTTTATGTTAAGTGAGTCATCGGAGGGACAGATATTTGAGTGTCAATCAATTTTTTATTTTATTTAAATTCAAATAAAATTTATATTAATTATCGCAAAACGCAAAACGTATGACACAATTGGTATATAAGTCGGGCTTCAGTTCAGTTGAAAATCATTGGAGTCTTTGGAATTCTTCAGACAAACAATTAAATAGTTATTGAAAATGATTGGAAAACTTACCCTTCTATTTGTCGTCGTTGGCATCGCTGCCGCATCACCTTTCATGGGCCTCAACGTAGGAGTCGGCGCCAAAAGTAAGTCAATTGAAAATAATATTAAATACAATTTAATTAATTAACAAATTTAATTAATGTCACCCAAAAGCCGGTAGTTCTGGTTTTATCTCTGGTGTCAACGCTAATGTTGGTGGTTCTGGCTCTGGTTCCGGTTCTACTACTGCATCCGGTTCTGGGAGTGGTAGTCTCTTGAGTAGCATGGGATGTGTTCTCCCTGCCGTGGAAAATCTTATTGAAAACATTCACTCAAATGTCCAAGGTGTTGTTCAAGGAATTATCGGCCTATCGGGAACCACTGTCGGAAATTTGCAAAGCACAGTAAGCGGTCACCTTGGAGGTCTTTCATCTCAACTCAATATCTCTCTCACGCAACTCACCTCTTCACTTGGTAATGTTCCTGGACAAGTCACTGGTGTGCTCAGTGCACAACTCGGACAACTAGAGGGTGCTCTGAGTAATCTCGGAACAACACTCAATGGGGTTGTCAATGGTTTTGGTTCAACTCTCAACGGACTCAATGGTCAACTCCAAAGCACTGTTGGCAATCTTGCTAATATTCTCCAAACTGGTGGCGCTCAACTTCAAACCAGTTTGGCTCCTGCCGTCGGTTCCGTTCTCAATATTGCCAACAGTGTTGGCACTACCGTCTATACAACACTCGGCTATCTTGAGTCCCAGATTGATGCTCTGGAAGGACAGACTACTGCCGCAGCCAAGGGTGCGACGGCTCAACTCCAAGACGCTTTGACAGCAGCCGCTGCAAATGCAATCCAAACTCTTGGACAAACTCAAACTCAATTGGAAAACACTTTGTCTGATCTCCAGAATGCCCTGGGAAGCGTTGCTGATAATCTCCAGCCTCAATTGCAGACTGCTATTGACAAAGTTACGAACCAGCTCAATATTGTCGGAAACAAACTGAATAGATATCTCAATACTGTGGTCAGGACTGTCCAATCGATTGCCGCAGCCCTCCCGGCTCAGGTCAATGGTGTGCTCGGAATTGTGACCAATGCTGTCAATGGACTCGCTAGCGGCGCCCAAACTGACTTCGCCGCTGTTATCAGCCAGGTTACCAGCGGTTTGACTAATATCCAGAATTCCGTTCAAAATGCCGTTAGTGGCTTGGTCAATAGTACCGAGAATGCCACCCCACAAGTTTTGAGCCAGCTTCAAACTAGTGGTCAGAACCTTGTCAATGGCCTTCAGAATACCATTCAAAGTGTGAATATTCAAATTGCTGCTCTGCAATCATCTGGATCATTGGCTGTGAGTGGTCTCGTCACTGCACTCCAAGGAAAAGTAGCCGATCTGACCAATACTCTCAATCAGAGCGTCTCATTTCTGATCAATGCTCGACTCAATGTGAGTGCTAATGTTCAGGTTAACGCTAATGTTGGTGGTTCTGGCTCTGGTTCCGGTTCCGGTTCCGGTTCTTGGAGTGGTGGTCTGGGAGGTGTTGTCTCCGGTTTAGAAAATCTTGTTGAAAACACTCACTCAAATGTCCAAGGTGCTGTTAAAGGAATTATCGGCCAATCGGGAACCACCATCGGAAATTTGCAAAACACAGTGAGCGGTCACCTTGGAGGTCTTTCATCTCAACTCAATATAGCTCTAACTCAACTCACCTCTTCACTTGGTAACGTTTCTGGACAAGTCACTGGTGTGCTCGACGCACAACCCGGACAACTAGAGGGTGCTCTGAGTAATCTCGGATCAACTCTCAATTCGGTTGTCAGTGGTTTCGAATCAACTCTCGACGGACTCAGTGGTCAATTCGGGAACGCGACGTACAATCTTGAAAATGTTGTCAATATTGGTGGGGCTCAACTCCAAACCGCTTTGGTTCCTGCCGTCAATTCCGTACTCAACATCGCCAACGGTGTTACCACCACCGTTAACACAACACTCGGTAATCTTCAGTCACAGTTTGGTGCTCTGGCCGGGCAGACTACTGCCGCAGCCCAGGGTGCGACTGCTCGACTCCAAAACTCTTTGACCGCAGTCGCTGCAAATGCCATCCAAACTCTTGGAGAAACTCAAACTCAATTGCAAAACACTTTGAGTCAACTCCAGAATATCCTGGGAAGCGTTGCTGATAATCTCAAGTCTCAAGTGGAGGCTGCTATTGCCGATGTCACAAACCAGGTTAATACTGTTGGAAACCAGATGAATAATGCCATCAATACCGTGGTCAACACCGTTCAATCGACTGCAGCAGGCCTCCCCGCTCAGGTCAATGGTGTGCTCGGAATTGTTACCAATGCTGTCAATGGACTCGTTAGCGGCGCCCAA
>JAQIXV010001208.1:0-10242 GCA_034700625.1 Tectocepheus velatus
GGATATATACGACATGAAATTGATATCAATTTGTTCACTGATGCTCCATTCAGAATAATTTTCACAGGTACAATTTACGTTGAATTATTATTTCTAATTGGAAAGCATAAAATTTATCTAGGTATGTTAAGCGCAACCGGCGACTCATACCAACCAAGTTATATAGCAATTGATGACATCAGTTTCACGCCTGGTTGTTCAATATCCCAGACAACATTAGCACCTGGACAATCATCAACAACACCTCATCCCTTGGTGACTCAGTCTGATCCCTGTCCATCTCAGTTTCAATGCAAAACATCTGGGACATGCATTGATAAAAAGCTAGTTTGCAACTTTCACAAAGACTGTGGCGACGGGTCAGATGAATTGAACTGTGGAACGTGCAAATTTGACCATGCTGATTCAACTGGAAAGCCATCGATGTGCGGGTGGCATAATATAGGCATCGGTAGGAAGCAATGGGTAGTCAAGTCAGCTGACGCTCTGTCCGCATATAACGGACAGTTGCCTAATAGAGACTCCCGCAGGAATAGTACTGGAAGGTTCCTTCTCATTGATACTAGCCAAGGTATTTCTATTCAATTTGTAAAAAAATTGAAAAATTAAAAACATGCTACTTTGATTTAGGAACTAGTACTACCAATGACGCGATATTGATGTCACCGGTGTTCGGAGCGACGGCGCCCTCTTGCAGGATGACCTTCGCCTACACACATCTGTACCCATCGGGTTCGAAGGCTGTCCTTTATATATATCTAAACCACCTTGGTGTCTCCGGTGTAACCGATAAACATTTGTTCACAATTGATAAGACAAGTAATTGGCAAAATTATTCCATTCACCTTGGTGAACTCCCAGAAGGATACCAAGTTAAAATTATTGGCCACTCTCCTATCAACACACAGCTCCGGCCCTACATTGATATGTCTATCGATGACATAAAGTTCGTCGACTGTGACCTCAGCGCACCGGTTGCTACCCCTTTGAACCTGACCTGCGATTTTGAAAACGGAATGTGCGGGTGGACTGACCTCAACATGGGATCTACCAACAAAATAGACTGGGTAAAAACAACAAGCTAATTTCATTTCATCTTTATTGATTTTATTCAGGAAAGAGTAATCGGCAAACACGTTAGCCCTTGGGGTGATCACACCTCTCGACTCAGGCCACGCCCCTTAAAGTCCGGCTATTGGTTGACAACTCGCAGACAGGAGGACATGAATGGCAACAATACGGCGACCCTAACGACGATTACCTCACAACTGCCCACCGCTGGAAAGTGTCTCACATTTTGGTACCACCTCTTTGGTCGAGACTCAGCCAACTTTAGTCTATATGTTAATGATGTCTACACTCCCCTCGAGGGTCATCCAATTCTCCTTTGGACTAAACACTACCCGCAGAGCAACACTTGGACTCAGGCACAGGTCAACATACCTGTGCAGCCGACCAATTATTATCTGATGTTTAGGGCGGAACTGATGGCCAAAAGTCGAGATGATATCGGTTTGGATGACATTTCCTTTACTGATGGCAAGTGTCCGCCCACTCCTCTCTGCGATTTCGAGGTAAGAACTAAATTAACCCTGAGCTAAATTAATTAACTAGTTAACTTTTGGCAACAGGTCGACCAGTGCTACTGGAGTTCAAATAATTTCATTCGAGCCACGCCTTCCCACTCCAATCCTGCAACACTCCTATGGAAGGACCACACTCTGGGAACAATGGATGGTCACTTTGTCCAGCTAAATGACCTAGGTCACCCAGGAACTCTTAGTTACAACATTCCGTCGGACATTTCCGCTAATCACACCCTCCCCTCATCGTTTACCCCCCACCCCGTGTGCCTCAAGTTCTGGTATAACATGGGGTCGACAGATAGCGTAGAAGTCAACGGACAGTTCAACGTCACGGCCACAACTCAGGCCAACAATAAGACAGTTACCTTTGACTCGGTGACAGACGCAGACCTCGTTCACTTTCACCAAGCAAATCAATGGACGTACAGAAGAGTCAATTTTAATCTTGCAATCAATGACGTCATATCCATTAAGGCTCAGATAACGGGACCCAATGTTGTCGTGGCGTTCGACGATATGCAGGTTATTAGACAGGCCTGTGAGCGGCCCGGGTGTTGCGATTTTGAGAATGGTAATGAAGCTTAAACTTACTTGTTTGATTAAATTAGCATTTTTGCAAATCACCTTGATAGATTTCTGTGGCTATAGCAACGCCCCGCCCCCTTATAACACGAAGAGTGTGCTGTGGCTCAGAAATACCGGTCAAACAGACTCGGACTCGAGTGGACCGGATAGGGATCACACGACAGACACAGACGACGGGTGGTATATCTACGTCCCTCTCGACGCACAGTCCAGTGGTGTGGCTATACTCCAGAGCGAAATGTTGGGCCCTTTCGGGGAAATATGTTTAACTTTCTATTATCACATACTGTCGGAGACCTTCTCCATGTCAAATAAACTCCTGGTCTATTACGTGACCCCATACACTAATGACATAATCGTGGCAAACCTATCAAGCTCACATCAGGACAGATGGATCATGTTCAATAAGACCCTGACCGATTTACCGACAGGCAAGTTTCAATTCGAAACATTCCAGGGGCAGAGTTCCAGAGCAGATGTGGCTTTGGACGACATATCCATAAGAGGTGGAGCCTGTGGTCAGTTGGCAACGACTACTCAGAACCCGTTGAGCACAACCCCAGAGCCTAACAATCAGAAGCAATGGGACTGTAATTTCGATACCCCCTCTTGCAAGTGGAAAGTGACGTCTGGGGACACGCAAGGGTTCAGAATTTCATCATGGGCTTCAAGTAAGTAAAAAAAATTTGCTAGTTATTTATACGCAATAATATCATTGAAAATTCACTTGGCCAATGATTAAAAGGGTCTTATTCAATTTTAAAGTTAGTTTCAAGCTTGATTAAAGACTTACAGTTTATAATTCAAATAAAAAATTGCCTTACTTTTCATTTTATAAAAATGTGTTATTTAAATTATTAATATAATAACTATTTGAATTATTTTTTAATAAGCACAATTCAACCAGTAAAATTATTTGAGCTCGAATTTAAATTTTACAGCTTGAAGAATTTTTAGTAAATCAATAAATTTTTCAATTAGAAATCCAATTAACCAAGATTTAGACAAAATTAAAAAATGGTTTGAATACAATTATAAAAAAAAGATGCAAATTAAATTGACATTGACCTAGACCATATTACATTAAACTCAATTTTATTGATATTTGAAATCCATTACTATTTAAAAGTTACAGTTTATAAAAAATTGAAAAATTTGAGTTAGAATAAATTAACCAAGATCGAAAGCCTTAACTCATCCACTAGAACAAAAAGTGGGTCCACGAGCCGACCACACCTACCGATCCCCAAACGGAAACTACCTTTTGTTCGACGGAAGTAAACCCTTTACGAACCCATTGACCTTCACATCAGATCCGGTGAATAGTGTCTACAACCGTTCAACTGCTGCCTGTTTTTCGCTCTGGTATTACGTCGACAGCGAATCCAAATTCAATTTGACGTTAGGGTACTACCCGTCCGGCGGAGCCCCTGGATTCACGCCACTGTTCAAGACAACTGGCTCATTATTGTCCAGGTACTGGAAAAATGCCCAGGATACTATTTACATTGTAGCTGGAAGTCAGCTGTCAATACAGCTTCAGGCGGGTATACCCTTCGTCGGCAGTCTAGCCATTGATGACATCACCCTGTCTATGGGTTCTTGTAAATATGACCAAGGTCAGGAGTGTGATTTCAGCACAGGATTCTGCGGCTTTCAAGTAAATTAATATAAGCCAACTAGCTCAATTAAATTAATTGAAATTTTATTACCTTGATAAGCTTATTAGACGAACAATTCCAGTCGCATTTGAAACGGGGCTCGGATTCCTGACGGACAACCTAACGAAAGGCCAGCCCTACGGCCCAAAAGCAGACCACACGACAGGAGAACCGTTCGGTTTCTACTTTTGGTTCACTAAACCAAACTCAACGCAAACTACCAGAGCGTATGAGACACAACTTATAATGGATGACTTACCCCCGACTGGGTTCAAACCCCAGTGCCTTAAGTTCTGGTATCAGATAAATATGCCGACCGTCAGCTCCTTTTACATATACGTCAAACCCGTGACTACAACTACCTATACCGACCCCATGTGGACCGTTCCCTACACCCACTTCGACCACTGGACGAGAGGACAGTTGACTATTTTCGTCCGCTATAAGCATAAGATAGTGTTCTCGTTAAACATGCCTCGAGTGACGCTCCATTCACAGTTCATAGCACTGGACGATATCAGTCTTAGTCCGGGTGCCTGTGAAGCACAGGTATCATGCGATTTTGATTTCGACATGTGTTCCTGGAGCAATATTAGAACAATACAATCTAATTGGAATTGGGATAGGTTCACGGGTAAAGTAAAATGTTCTTGGTTAAAAATTAAAATTAATATAGAAATTTAAATTAAAAATACCCTAGGTCCACCCGGGGCGAATACGTATTGGTATGGACCTCCATATGACCATACGATGGGAGGACCGGGAGGTTCGTACCTGTACATCATACCCCCTCAGGGAACACCGGTTAGCGGCACAGCATTCACTGGAATCGCTACAATCGAGTCAATGGTAGCACCGCTTCAGTCGCCAAAATGTCTATCATTTTGGACGCAAATGATAGGAACGGATACAGAGCTTGAAGTTTCTCTCATCCGATACGGAGAGGCTATCCCTCAGACTAACCAGACGTACCCCCTGTCGACTCCCAGCAGTATTATCGGCCAAAAAAATGTTTGGACAAAAATCAGTCTAACAATTGATCCAAAGCTCATCCCCAACACCAAAGTGTTTTCGGTCAGAATAAGGGGTTATGTAACAGATTTTCTCAGTTTTATAGCACTAGACGACGTTATGCTGAGCGATGGGGTCTGCAGTAGTGATGTTACGACTCTATTGCTATGCAATGGAACTATGAAACAATACTCAGTCGCTCAGAGGTGTAACTTTGTTAAGGACTGTCCACAAGGAGATGATGAGCTCGGATGTGGTGACTGTGATTTTGAACAAGGTAAAAAATTCAGCTTGAGATGAAATTAGGAATAAGGCGACCAAGCTAAAGTTACTTGAACAAAAGTTAAATTCATTTAAGAATTTATGTATTATTTACAGTTTTAAAATATAGCGAAATGATAGTTAAATTTAAAAAAATCCTAGAACAAATGAATTTAACAAATTAATTGTCATTGAAAAATTGCAGATTAAAAAGAACTCCTGTTGAAGCATCCAAGTTACCTTATGATTATTTTGAAGCAAAAATATATATAATGAATCAGAACAGGTTTACAGCTTGCAATGTTTGATCAGTCAAATTTTTCAATTGGAATCTAAAGATAATTTTTTTTAAATCTGAATTTATTTCAAGATTAACCTTGCTCATTTCAGACACATGCAATTGGAACAACAGATACATAAATCACGAACAATGGATAAGAAAGTCTGCCACCGATAAGACAGCACCGACGGGACCAGCATTAGATGGCCATAAAAACGCTAAGGGTCACTACATGATAGTAAATCCAATGGAAAATTTCGATCAGAGGGCAGAGCTTTCCAGCAATAGGAACTGGCTACTCCGTCTCAAGAAAGCCTACTTCACGTGTCGTATGGACTTTAAATACTATATGAGTGCCGATCACATGACAGCATACTTTTCGGTGAGAGTCGGCTCCACTATTAACTACGCGCGGACTGTATGGCGAATGACTGGACAGTTGATGAATCAATGGGCTCCGGCATCAGCTGATATCGGGGAAGGGGTAATGAAATGAGATTCACCAAGATAAATCAAATAAAATTTACTTAAATTTCAGTTAAAAAAACTGTAATTTTTTCATAACTTTTACTTTGTATTTACCAAGCTATAACTAAATTATGAATTAGGTAGAAATTGACGGATTCTTTTTTTACCAGGATGCAACATTCGACGTGGCCATCCTTGGTGCCTTCTACGGCGAGGCAACAATCCTGGCTATTGATGACATCAAATTTTTCAATTGTTCTCCACCAGCACCTACATCGGGGGCGTGTCCTGCGGGTCAGATCCAGTGCAAGAATAAAGTGTGTGTCAGTCCTCTCGTTCTGTGCGATACAGTCAACGACTGCGGCGACCAATCGGACGAAACACAAGACTATTGCCGTAAACTTAAAGTCAATTTTTGCAATTTTGAACCGAATCAGGTGTCCAGAGCCGCATGCATTTGGACCCAGGAATTCGACTCAGGGTCTAACGCTTTATGGAAACCAGAAAACATGAGTGCTACCAACAGGAAAATGGCCATGCTAACCGGGCCCATATATGATCACACTATCAAGATGGCTAACAAGTAATTATCCTAGCTTATAATTAACCAGATGGAATAAATTGAAAATATTTCTAAAATTTAACAGAGGTACATTCTTGGTGCTCCAAGGTCAACCAAAAGATTATGGAAAGAAGACCAAGTTTGTCACACACGTGGTCACATCAAACCCGGGCCAGACCTGTGCCATGAGATTCTTCTACTATATGTTCGGCTCTCAGATCGGATCCCTTTCCGTTTACATCAGATATACCGACCCTAACATCAAGAGTACAGTCACTCCGTTAGTCATTACTGGAAATAAGGGCCAGCAGTGGCTCCGATCCATATATCAGATCAACGATCAGAGACCCTTCCAATTCATTATTGAGGGACAGGTAGGAAGTGGACCCCTCTCTGACATCGCCATCGATGACGTATCGTTCAGTGAGGGATGCATTCCGTCCAACGCTAAGCCACCGGTAGTCACAACCAGTCATACGACTAGTCACACCGCTGGTACTCACGTGACGATAACAGGCAGACCTCTTATGACTACTACAGCTGTGTCTCACGTGACCACAACCGGCAGTCTTCAAACGGGTAGTCCTCACGTGACCCAAACCATAGGACATCAAATGACGTCTACGCCTACACCTCATGTATTATCAACGGATGTAACTCTCCATAAGACACAAAAATCGAGTCCTAATTCTAATTGTAAGTTGAAATTATTTATCAAGAACATCTTATTTTATTTGCATTGTATTGTAAGCTGTAATTTTATCAGGATTTTAAGTTTGAATTTAGCTAGAATGGTCAAAATTTTATAATGGTTTAATTCCATCCATAACATTTTTAGCCGGGAAGATAGCGGCGGGTGTTTTGGTGCCGGTGTTCATAATCGGAGCGATTCTGGGATTTCTGTATTACAGACGATATAAACAGAGACTGACTGAAGAGGAAAGGGTTAGAATCGTTAATGGAGTCCCCAATACCGTTGAGACCAGCTTTCATTAGATCAACATTTCCTGAGAATAATTATTTTTAATAAAATTTTAACTTCTTTAAATAACCGATTATTCTATAACCAAGCTAATTTGTAAATAATTGTAAATAATTTTTGAAGGAAGTCTAGATAAATAAAAAATTTAATTATATGAAATATGATTAACCAATAAAATAATTTGGAAAAAAATCATTATTACAAATTCATTTTATCACCTATTTTACAGTTTGAACAAATTTGAAGTTTCAATGATAATGTTGCTATCCAGGCTCATTTGGGAACATTGATACTACTTAATAAATTCATTATAATTTCAAAACCATCTTTTACAAGTATTAAGTGACGTAAGGGATAGGATTATCTATTTCCATCATGGTCATCGTTTAATTTATTAAAAATAAGAAGTTTGTTCATCACCATTAATTTAGGAATCAGTTTACAAGTTGCAAAAAATTTATAGTTAGTCAGAAATATGATAAACAACTTCAAAATCAATTAAAGTTTTACCACTTTTAAAATATAACAATTCATCACAATTGATTTTGAGATATCTTGTTCACTTTTCAGACACCAGAAAAAAATACACATGAATATGTACAGTATTCCAAGGTTCCAAGGTAATTTAAATATATTATTTTGAATATAATTATTTGAATTTAAAAACAAGATTATAGCTTGGAAAAAACATTATATAATTGATGGAAATGATATTTGGAATTGACGACTATCTAATTTTATTAATAACAATTTATTTTTATTTCAAGCCTAAATTCAAACTAAAATAAAAGTTTACACTTTTTAAAATGTTATGCACATATTATGGTTTGCAAATATCTTGGGTATTTATTGAGGATCAATTGATCTTCATCCAATTTTATAAATAATCTTTTTTTTAAAGAGATTTCCCTCCAACACAAATAATAATTTACAGTTTGGTAAATATTTTAAATGATCTTGGTAAAAAAATTTGGAACGCTTCACGATTTTGCGTGTCATCCTTGCGCAGGGGCCATGCTAATCTTCTCTGTATCGTTCCAATTTTGTATATGTCCCGCCGACACGGGACACAAACTCTATACCTGTGCTATATCTATGCTATTCAAATGGGTCTCAATACAAAAGTTACAGTTTATAGTAATAATAGTTTTACTGATTTAAAGGTAAAAATAAACATAACTTTGGTGGTTATGATTTTGAGCAAGATAAGAAATATTACATTACTTACAAATTTGAGAAAAATTTTAGAAAATAACTAGTTGTTTTTCAACATCACAGTTTTGATTGAATGTAATCTGAAGCCAATAAAAGATTAACATAAGGTTTCAATTGTTTGAAAACTGTAATTGTTTTGAAAATATTTGCTAGTTTTCAAATATTAGCAAACCAATTAAATGACGGCCTCGACATTCGCAAGCTGTTTTAAAAAAAATAGAACGAATTGTTTTGCAAGCAACAATTATTCACAATCTGAATTTCTGTTTCCTGTATTGCAGACCCTCTATTGGAAACTGTAATTGTATTGAAAAAAGTATTTAGATTTCATATTCAATGAACTATATAAATTAATGGTTCGAGCCAAGTCTTCCTTTTTTTAATCCTTCATAAAATTAAAACTTACCAAGGGCATGGATAACCAATTTTCACAGTTTTATAGCACTGGACGACGTTATGCTGAGCGATGAGGTATTTAGTGTTGTTTCTACTCTATTGCTATTCAATGGGATTATGAAACAATACTCAGTCGCTCAGAGGTGTTAAGGACTGTCCACAAGGAGAGGATGAGCTCGGATGTGGTGACTGTGATTTTGAACAAGGTAAAAATTTTAAATATATTAGAAAAATTTGTTATAAAAAGTTCAATTCACCTTGAAAGTAAATCCAGGGAAATGTGACCACCAAATTAAGTTTACTGAGAAATAGTCAAGTTTATTGAAAAATTTATGTATTATTTACAGCTTTTAAAATATAGCGAAATAATAGTTAAATTTAAAAAAAATCCTAGGACAAATGAATTTAACAAATGAATTCAAACAAAAATATTGGTCTTGAAAAATTGTTGATTAAAAATTAATGCCAATAATAATGGTATAGTCATGAGCCAAATTACATTATGATTATTATGAAGCAAAAATATATAATAAATCAGAACAGGTTTACAGCTTGCAATATTTGATCAGTCAAATTTTTCATTTAGAATTTAACATTAAATGATTTCAAAATTAAACTTGCTCATTTCAGACACATGCAATTGGAACAACAGATACATAAATCACGAACAATGGATAAGAAAGTCGGAAACCGATGAGACACCACCGACGGGACCTGCATTAGACGGCCAGAAAAATGCCCAGGGTCACTACATGATAGTAAATCCAATGTATAATTTCGATCAGAGGGCAGAGCTTTCCAACAATAGGAACTGGCTACTCCGTCTGAAGAAAGCCTACTTCACGTGTCGTATGGACTTTAAATACTATATGAGTGCCGATCACATGATTGATAACCAGACAATCACTTGTGCGGTGAGTTATCTAAACTAAAAGGCTTTTTTAATCTCCTAGTTCATTTGTCTTTCAAAGTGAGATTCTGGTGGACCTCTCTGGCAGTTTTATAAGGGAAGGGCGGTTGTCATCACCGTCCGAACAGATGTTGGAAGTTATGGATCAGACTTTTGTCAGCTCTGGAATCAGACAAATAGAGTGTATGGCATACGAGTCTCCAATTATATCGATTGGATATTAAATATAACAAAACTTTAATAATAAGATTCGATCATCAATCTGATTTCACTATTTTAATCTTGAATAATGTTCATTTTCAAATTATTAATCAAAAATTCAAAA
>JAQIXV010001209.1:0-10236 GCA_034700625.1 Tectocepheus velatus
GTCGATGCTTTTGAGTCGGCTTTCCTCAAGTACTACATTAAACAATGGGGAAAGTCTGACCTCTATTGGGTTGGCCTTCGGTCTGTTGTCGATCCCGCAGCTAACGTGACTCAAATGTTTGAGTGGACAGACGACTGGCCCGTCTATTATAGTAATTGGGATAAATATGAGCCGCAGTTCGCAGGTCAAGAAGAGTGCGTAAATTTTGCCAAGAGCAACGGCACGTGGAGGATAAACGCATGCGACGCCACCTTTGCATACATTTGCAAAACAACGACAAACACTTTACCCAAAATGAATACCGACAGGACTGGGGTCTGTCCTCATCTCAATGGTGTGACTGACCCAAAGTTATTTTGGGTTGATTTGGATAAGAGGAACCGGTATTGCTATTGGTTTAGCGTTGATATGCACAGTAAACCGAACACTAGTCTCGAGAGTTGGTCAGACGCCTCCTTTCACTGCCGCAGAAGGAACGGCACATTGGTTTCCATTCACTCGAATAATGAGTTAATGATTTTGAAACCAAAATTGACTCAAACGGGATATTACAACACATGGATAGGGCTCTACAGAGATCCCAATGGTAGGCCTTTTGCAATATAATGCAATTATTTTAATTTTGATTTTATTACCCAGGTCTCTACGTTTGGGAGGATGGCTCAGCTCTAGATTTCACTGATTGGGATCCGAATGAGAAGATAGTTAAGCAAAACACTGATCTGAACGATGATTCTGCCCACCAGTGCGTTGAAAGCACATTATATGACTTGAAGTGGAAACAACAGCCCTGTGCCAGCAATAAACGCAATTACTATATTTGTGGCGTTAAGAAAATCTACGCGAAAGACACTCCCAGTCCCTCAACAGTTGAGCCAACAACCGAATCTTCGAAGCGAAGCCCCACTTCAGGACAGCCTTCAAAAGTCAGTACAACAAAAACGCCGACAACTGGTAAACAAGACTTAAAATCAAATAAAAGAGAGGAGAAGACTGTCCTCATTGAAGAAGTTATTATCTATGAAACAGAGCAAGATTAAAGTTTTTATGTATTTCTAAAAAATTGAGTAGATCATAAACCTATCCTTGTTCAATAAAAATTAAATTGAGATTCTGTTAATTGTTTTGTTTTTTTTGATAAAAAGTTGTTTACTATTAATAACTTAAATGTTTATCAATGCATAATTCAGATCAATTTGCACAAGTAATGGTGCATTATTTTGAGCAAGGTCACATTTTATGTAGAATCATGCTGAAATGAATAAACTAATATCAACCAATACATTACCATTAAAATAATTCATTGCTCTCTTCGAGTCTTTCCGCAGACTGTCCGCTAATATCGTAAACAATACTATCAGTCTCTAAATGATTGTTTATCCCTGGTTATTCTCTTTTTTCAATAGTTAATTATCAAGTTATTATCAAATCAATTGTTTGTTACTTAACGATAGATTAAGTCATAAGAAGAGTAAGAATTAGAAAACTAAACGCCCATCAAATCTATTGAGAATTCTTTCCTTTTAAAAGAGTTTAAAATTAAATCAACCCTTCATTTGTGAGATCACTCGAAGAAAAAATGTATTTCAAAATTAATATCAAGTTATTGATTAAAATAATATGCGTGGTCAACTTGGCTAAAGGATTATTAGTTACACCAACACCCCCTCAAGTTATAGTACCACGTAAGTCCAAATTATCTTTGTCAATTAAAATTCAATATTAATTTTGATAGAATTCGAGAATTGCACACAATTTTCAAGCAATGAACATAACTGGGTAAAATTCAATTACAACGGAAAGGACAGTGGAAACTGCTATCTGTACCCAACCTACCGGACCCATACCGCGAATTGGCACGAGGCTAATGATGACTGTCTCTCAAAGAATGCAACACTCCTTTCAATACACGACTTTCCGACGAACTACATATTATCCCATCCAACAAACGCCGGGCTCTACACCTCTGATATCATGTGGTTAGGACTCAACAGTTTAAACCACAAGAGAGGGGAATACCAGTGGTCTGACGGCAGTCCCCGAGAGATCAATTTATTCGTAAACATCACCTCCAGTGGTGATCCCGTTTCTAGTGATGTGCGTGAGCAAGGTAACTAAAAACATGATGCCTTAATTTTTAGAAGATTGATGAAATCTTTTGAGCAAGGTAGGTGTGTCTCAATGACAGTAACACATTCAGGAAGAATCTTCTCAAGCAAAACAGCAGGGTTCTGGTACAAAGATGATTGTAACTTGAATAATTATTATATATGCCAGAAAAACACAACTACTGCACCACATCCGCCGCCACTACCACAGGGAGGCTGTCCTACAGGTATTGGAATGAGTATTGAATTATAAAAGTTATAGCAATACTTGTGTTTAACAAAAGGCTGGTATAATGCGAACCAGAAGTGCATCAAATACTGGGCCACAACGATGTCATTTGAGCAGGCTAGGTCAACGTGCGAACAGTTTAACCAAGGTGAAATGATGACAATACATTCACAAGAGGAACAGGACTTTGTAACTGCAATGACCGCAGGTTTGGGAACGCCTTATATTGGGATCAAAAATAAAGATTTTTTTAGGTTAATTATTACCATGATATTAAATTATTCATCATGATCAATTAAAATAAATTAGGGGTTGGCTGTGGACAGATGAGTCTCGGGTTAGTTACACCAATTGGGGTATTGGTGGCTCCCAATGGGATTATGACTTAAACTGTGCCGTAGTTGTGACCAATTCATCACAACCTGGAAAGTGGATCAAAACAAACTGCACGGAAAATCATTCATTTCTTTGCCAAACTTACCTAGGTGAATTGAGAAATAAAATATTGAAACTATTAAGCTAACAGTTATAAAATTTTTAAGACTCTTCTCAAAAATCTGGTACAAACTTTTTGGCCCAGAAATGTAATATAACTGGATTCGCAAATTTCATTCACTATCGGAATTCGTGTTATTCTGTGCTCGACTCAGACCAACAACAGTTCTCAAACTTTCAAAATGCAGAGAAGACCTGTCAGTCAATGGGGGGCTCACATCTGGTCTCAATAGTTGACACATTCGAGGAGTCTTTCCTTAAATACTTATTATCTCAAAAAGGAAAGACCGCTAACTATTGGATTGGACTCCAGTCTAAACTCAATGCCGACAAAAACGTGGCTCAAATGTTTGAATGGACGGACGACTGGCCCGTCTATTACACCAATTGGGCCCAAAACGAGCCCCTCTTTGCTGGTATTCCCAAAGATGAATGTGTGGTTATGTCAAAAACGAACGGCACGTGGAGGACAACCACTTGTGACTCGAGTCTCGGCTTTATTTGCAAAACAACAACAAATTCTTTGCCCAAAATGAGTGCAGATAAGAGTGGGACCTGTCCTCAGCTCAGGAACATTACAGATAAGTCATTAATGTGGGTGGACCTGGACAAAAGGTCCCAATACTGTTACTGGTTTAGTGTTAAGAAGTCAGTGCTGTCTACAGGACTTGAGAGCTGGTCTGACGCCTCCTTCCACTGCCACCGAAGGAACGGTACTCTGGTTTCCATTCACTCTAATCATGAGTTAATGCTTTTGAGTAATAAATTGTCGCAAACGGGAAGCGATTATAACACATGGATAGGGCTCTCAAAGAACATGGAGGGAGACTTCGTTTGGGAGGATGGGTCGGCCCTCGACTTCACAAATTGGGATCCGAATGAGAAAATTGTGTCAAAGGTCGGGAACTTCAGCCAAAATTCTGACCCCCAGTGCGTTGAAGTCAAGAGTACTGACAATATGTGGAAACTGCAGACCTGTTCCGGGTTTAAGAGAAACTACTATATATGCAGTGCGAAGAAAATCTATCCGAAGGCCACTCCCAGTCCTACAATACAAACAACAGTGGGATCTACCGCTAAAAACACTGGACCGACAACTAAGCACTCGATGGGAAAAACTGGTAAACACACCCCTAAAGTCAGTACAACCATAGCTCCAAAAGTGGGTAAACAGGAAAATAACAGCAAATCAGATGAAGGACTGTCTGGTCTGTCGAAGGCCGGCATCTCTTTTGGTGCGGTCTTAGGACTGATAGCAGTGCTTACCATCGGGTACTTCGTATTCAAGAGACTCCGACCCAACTCTCCAATAATCAACAGCTTTGAGAACATCCTCTACTCCAGCAGAAGGGACTACAATAGGAATAGAGAACAGAATAGCGCTCAACAGACTGTAACATATTCGCGAGATTAACTTATTTCACCATGTTTAATTTTTTATATTTTTAATATTACTTAATTATGATCAATAAAATAATTTGTTTGAACAGAGTTTTTCAAGCCGAGTAATATTTGAATCATCGATCATCTTGTTATGTTAGGCACGTCTTATTTCACCTGTCTTTCAGACGGATCAAATTGTCAACAGTCTTGGTATATGACACCTCTTTGCGACAGTAGTTGTAAATTATGTAAAAATATCTAATTTTTTGTAATATATTCAATAGTTTGACGAATTGTCCTTCACATTGGGTTGACTCTCATTTCGAGAGCACTTAAAGTCAATTGTGATATACTTTTAATGAGCGCTCATTTGTCACGAATTGCTTTCATTTGTAAATAAAATCATTATTTAAAAAACTTGTGGCTATTCTTCGGTCAATGGATAAGACTTATGACTTAGAGACAAGAAATGGACTCAATGTAGGGGTTCTTCCCTTACAGTTATTATTCTTCATTGATAATTTGATTTTTCAATAATAAAAATCACCAGAAATGCCAATAATTCGATATCTGATGACTTGATTATGAAATTATTTTTCAAAAATGAAAGTATGACTTCACCGGTCATTACCTTTTCATTGATAGTAATCAATTGTTTTTTCTCTGTTTTAATAGATTCTTGCAATCAATTGGAAAACTTTCAAAACACGATTCGACAGGAAAAACGCCCATCAGTTTCAACATTCAAACAATTTTTTACTTAGAATTAGAAAATAGTTTCGCAAAAAAACAACAAAATGTTTTTCAAAACAGCTTTGATTTTTCAATTAGTTCTTGCAATTGGAATTACCAATGCACAATCAAGCACAACTTTACTGCCCTCTCTTCCAACAATAAGTAAGTAAATCGATTCATAGCTCAGAATAATATTAAAATTAATTTTTGTTAAGATTCTGAAAACTGTACAGAATTTTCGACAACTAATAAAAAGTGGATTACATTCAGCAATAAAACCAGTTTTTGCTATTATGTCACAAATGACGACAAGAGGGTCTCATATCACGAAGCGCTTGATATTTGCCAATCGATGAACGGAACCCTGGCTTCCATTCATGACATTCAAATCAATTATTTGTTATCTCATCGCGACTTCGGAGGCGCCGACTCTTCTGACTATTGGATTGGTTTGAATAGTCTTAGGAAGAGAGGGGTATATAAGTGGACAGACGGCACACCTCTTCAATTCACTAACTTCACGACCAAGTCCTTAGATGGTGGACTAATACCCACTGACCCATTGGAGCAAGGTTGATTCAAAGTTTCAAAGTAAATTAACTTGCTAATTCCACTTGTCCTAGGTCGTTGCGTTTCAATAAGAAGCGAAAAAATATCAACTATAAATAAGAATGATCTTGGTGCTTGGTTCAAAGATGATTGTTATACTCAACTTAAGTTTATATGCGAACGTAAGCAAGCTGCTTTTGTTGAGCCCACTCCTACACCTAATCCAGACTCAGATGGAAATTGTCTGTCAGGTATGAGTCGTATTAAAATTTAAATCATAAGATATTTATGAATTAGTTTTTGACAAGATTGGTATCTATACCCTGGTCAGAAATGCGTGAAATACTTTGATTTACCACTGGTGAACATTACCGTGGCAAAAGCTATTTGTAGGACTTATAATGGAGATGTGCTTAGCATACACTCAGAACAGGAGAACGACTACATAACAGCCCTAACCGGCGGTAAAAACACGGCTTATATTGGATTACAAATAAACAAACACAAGTAATCATCATTTTTAACAAGATTAAATGAATAAATTCTATTATCGTTGAAAGATGGAAATGGGACGACCAGTCAAAGGTCTCCTACACCAATTGGGGTCAATATAACGCAGACAGTGAGGAATGTTCGGTTATCGGTACGAACCAAACCTCACCTGGTATTTGGCTCCGGACAGAGTGCAATCGCAATTACTCGTTTGTGTGTCAAATGGCCCTGGGTAAATTACTAGTTGAAGAGATTTGTTTTAAATAACTAGATAAAATTTTCAGAGCCCAGAATTATAGACCCGGGCGTGTCGTTGGGTACAATCAAATGCAAAATTCCAGGCTTTGAGAACTTTGTTGAGTACAGGAACTCTTGCTATGCTCTGGTGGACAGCCCCACATCAAAATTTACCAATTTTTTTGCCGCTGAGTCTAACTGTCAATCAATTCATGGCTCACATTTGGTCTCAATAGTGGATCCTTTCGAGCACTCGTTCCTCAAATATTTGGTCAAAGAGTACGGAAAGTCTGATATCTATTGGACAGGACTTAAGTCAGATCCGGATTATGATAAAAACATATCTCAAATATTTGAGTGGACGGACGACTGGCCCGTCTATTATACATATTGGGACCGAAATGAACCACAGTTGGCCGGATTGCCCGGAGCTGAATGTGTGGCCCTCTGGAGAGCGAACAGTACGTGGAAGACAACCATATGTGACGCCGCCTTTGCATACATTTGCAAAACAACGACAATCCCTTTACCCAAAATGAATACCGACAAGAGTGGGGTCTGTCCTCATCTCAATGGTGTGACTGACCCAAAGTTTTCTTGGGTTGATCTGGATAAAAGGAACCGGTATTGCTATTGGTTTAGCATTGATTTGAAGGATCCTTCAGGAAATGGTTTAATGAGTTGGTCGGACGCCTCGTTTCATTGCCATCGAAGGAACGGTACTCTGGTTTCCATTCATTCGCCTCACGAGTTGATGCTTTTAAGGGCCAAATTGTCTCAACCGGATAGTGCGTACACCACTTGGATAGGGCTCTATAAAGATCCTAACGGTAAGTTTTGCAGTGAAAAACAAAACACCTTGTTTATTCTCAATGATTACACAGGTAACTACGTTTGGGAAGACGGTTCGGCCCTCGACTACACTAATTGGGATCCGAATGAGAAAATAGTTTTGCAAACCATTGATCTGAACGACAATTCTGGCCATCAGTGCGTCGAAAGTACTTCACGCACTTTAATGTGGAAACAAGAGCCCTGTGCCGGCACTAAAAGGGGTTATTTCATTTGCCAAGCTAAAAAGTTATACACACAAACCAGTGTCACTCAATATCCCCGAACAACACCACCTCTCAATACCCTACCGTTTTTCATAACAAACGCTACGAAAGGAACAACACATTTGAGGACTTCTACTACTCCGAAACCTACGAACACCTCAGCTCTTACCTCAACAACAACCCAGGTATCAAAAGGAACACCTCATATAACAACAGCTCAGGTAAAGAATGGATCGACTAATGAGCCCGTAGTCAACAACAGCTCAACAGCGAGTCCTAAAAAGAACAGTATTTCTACGCTGACGCCAACGGAGGGGTCGACAACCAAACCAATTGGTGACAAACCGAGTGATTCAGGAAAAGGTCTGTCGAGCGGTGCGAAGGCCGGCATCGCTTTCGGTACAATCGGAGGGATTGTTATCGTCGTTGGGATCACATACTTATTGTTGAAGAAATTTCGGCCCAACTCTTCGATCGTAGAAACGGTGGAAAACTCTCTTTATTTAAGGGAACGAACTCTTGACGATCAGAATGTATCGGTCCGGTGGTCAAAGAGAACTTGAATAGTTAGCTTGATCAAATTTTAATCTGAAGTTATAATTGTACTGAGTGCAAAAATATAAATGTACTTGAAAATTTTGTTTTTCTTAATAAAAACGACATTTCAAATCGATACTGATAACTCCTATTCTTATTGAGATGTTCTGATAAACAATTTCAATTGATGGGAACGCCCTCTCATTCCACCCATTCTTCTTCACAATTGAAATCACTTTCATTTGATATTTGAGTTAATTCTTAAGAGTATTAAAACTATTTTAAAAATGAATTTGAAAAAAGTCTTAATTGTATTTTGCGTTCAATTGATAATCAATTTAAATGATTGCCAACAAATGATACCAACGCCGATTAACATGAACGTACCAGGTAAATTTTTTTCAAAAAATTTAAAAAAATTATATAGAACAAATATTGTTTTGGATAGCTATTGGGGACTGTCCCCTACCTAACTCAAATCCGAATGACAAATGGGTGACATTCAATATCCAGGGAATCCTGAGCAGGTTCTGCTACCTATACCCTAAGATGAACGTGGTCACTTGGCACGAGGCTAATGACCAGTGCATGAAAAGGAACGCCACTCTCATGTCTATACACGAATATAAAACGAATTCTATAATGACTTTTCTGAACGGAGACGGATTGGTCTCATTCACCAATTACTGGATAGGACTGACCTCTTTGAATGGCAAACGAGGAGACTATGAGTGGTCGGATGGCAGCGCCCGACCCTTTACTAATTACGCAAATACAACATATAATGGAAGTCCTCTGCCACCTGACGTACGCAATCAAGGTAAATTTTAATCAGGTTTGTTTGATAACTTTATTTACAATGGAAAATTGTGCGCAGGGAGGTGTGTCTCAATGAGGAGAGCCTCACAGAAGTATCAATTTTTGAAGAATATTCAGAATACGATTGGTTTGTGGTTTAAAGAGGACTGTAATGAAAACCATCGTTTTATATGTCAGAAGAGAGACGCAGCGGCACCGACAGCAGGGCCCCCTCCATCAGGCGGCTGCCCAACGGGTAAGTGTGGCCAATAAGCAGCAAAAATTTAATAACAGTCCTCTCTATTGATATTTGAATTGAAAGGTTGGTATAACGCGAACCAGAAATGCATAAAATATTACGAAAAAGCGGTAACAATGGACAAAGCGGTCAACAATTGCATGTCAATTCTCCAAGGTGAAGTGCTCACCATTCATTCACAGGAAGAACAAGACGTCGTGACTGCGCTGACCGCTGGCCGACCCACTCCTTACATAGGATTAATTTACAATAATACAAACTATGTGTAAAAATTTATACAAGGTCAAAATTTTTGAAAATCTGTATTTTAATCTGTAATATTTAGGTGGTCGTGGGGGGACCAGTCCCGCGTCAATTATACAAATATGGGAATCCAGCCCTACTTTAACTTGTCCACAAAGAATTGCATGATAGTTGTCACGAATTTAACTCAACCGGGAAAGTGGCTGAGAGTCAACTGCAAAGAAACTCATCCGTATATGTGTCAAATACCTAGAAGTATGCGAATAATCAAATGATCAAGGTGAAAATCTTTATTATAATTTTTTTAAATTTCCAAACAGACCCGGAGTACAACTCTGGCACCAAACTATTTGCAGAGAAATGCAATATAAGTGGTTTTGAAAACTTCATTCAATACCGAAACAGCTGTTACTCAGTCATAGACTCCGATCCCCAGAAGTTCGGTACGTTTGCCGACGCACTTAAGACCTGCGAGTCTTTCAATGGCGCACAACTCGTATCGATTGTCGATCCCTTCGAACAGGCGTTCCTCAGGTCATATTTGGGACAAAACGGAAAGACTGATAACTATTGGATTGGACTCCAGTCTAAACTCAATGGCGTTACAAACGTATCGCAAGTGTTTGAGTGGGCGGACGACTGGCCCGTATATTACACCAATTGGGGCAAAGGTGAGCCCCTATTCCCTGGCCTTCCGCAGGAGGAATGCGTTTCTATGTCTAAAACGAACGGCACGTGGAGGACAAACGCATGCGACACAGTTTATGGCTATATCTGTAAAATCAGTTCAAACCCGTTTCCCAAACTGAGTCAAGACAAGACTGGTGTCTGTCCTCCACTCAACGGTGTCAAAGACAAGAACTACTGGTGGGTTGACCTCGATAAACGATCTAAGTATTGCTATTGGTTCAGTACGAGCGAAATGAAAACCCTATCGGAAGGAGAGGTCTCATGGGTTGACGCCTCCTACCACTGCCGGCGACGAAACGGAACTCTGGCTTCGATTCATTCGAATCACGATTTAATGCTTTTGTCATCGAAATGGTCTCAAATTAAGAGCAGTTATTTCGATATATGGATCGGTCTCTCGAAGGATCTCAATGGTAATAGGGG
>JAQIXV010001210.1:0-10233 GCA_034700625.1 Tectocepheus velatus
CATCGGATCATAACCTGTGCCGCAGTTTTCTTATACTTCTGACCTATTTTGGCAATAGTCGGGTTAGTGACGAGAGTTCCGGAGCCGAGCGGTGAGTATGCCGTCACTTGAATACCTTTCCCTTTGCAAAAGTCTATCAGTTGTTTCTGACTCTTCTGTGGATGGCTTTCCACCTGATTCATGGCCGGCACAACCTTCGCCCCCTTCAGTAGGCGTTCCAATTGTGTTACATTGAAATTGGAAACACCTATCGATTTGACTAAACTCTTGTTCAGAGCCTCTTCGAGTCCGGACCACATGACATCGTTGAGCACCGGGTCGTCGCTCGGCCTGTGAATCAGCATTAGGTCGACATAACTTGTGTTGAGTTTCTGTAGGGAGAGGTTAACCCCTTTGAGCACCCCTTCCACAGTTTGACTGCTATTATCTCTTTTGCCGGAAATTTTTGTCGTTATGAAGAAGTCTTCCCTTTTGAGCCGTCCCTCAGTTATCAGTTCGTTGACCGCCTGTCCGATGGCCTCCTCATTGAAATAACTGCTGGCAGTGTCTACATGTCTGTACCCGAGGTCAACAGCCTCCTTGATCATTTCCATGACCAATTTGTCCTGGGGTGGGCCACCAGCTCTGTAGCCACCTGTGCCTAAGCCAACCATTGGGATGTGGTGTCCATTATTTAGCCCCAGCCATAGTGTACTGTTGACTGTAAATTATCAAGATTAAAAAGACGTTTAATAAAATAGCTAGGTCTACTTACCATCTACTGCTGAACAAAGGTATGACATGGACATTAACAAGATTATTGATTTCATTGTGTTTTCACTTTTTCCTTTAACAAGGATATTGAAAATTATTCGAATTTCACTTTTATTCTGAATTTTGTGTTTAATTTTGTTGAGAAATATAGTCATGTGTTGCGATTCTCTAAGAAATTTTATCCTAGATAAGATTAGGATTAAGTTCTTGAAGTGCTCCTGATAAAAGTACATTTATAAGGTTAGAATATCATTCAAGTTTTCATATTTCGCAAGAACATTTAATTATTGTAAGAAAACATTAACTAACAATCATATTACATAAAAAATTAACTTGTACCATAAAAAATCTTGATAAAAAGAAAATTATATTGAATTTTGCTTGGTTAAATAAGTTTACAAAAACTGTAATTTTTTTAATAAAGAAAATTCTTATCATTGAATACAATACAAAAGGCTCAGAATAAGTGGTCCGATAGTCAAGAGTGTGTTTAAGCTTTATACTAGTACATTTAATCAAACGGCAATACCTCAACAAATCAATAAATATAAATTACCCTCTTGACTAAATAACGACCACTACTTTTAAATATTTTTATTTTATTCAAGCATGGAATTTTTTATGATCTAGCAAAATTGAGAATATTATCATGCTAAATGAGACTGAGATAAGGATAACTCAAATAAATGTGAAATAACTTCAAACAATCACTTCATGTCTTCCAATGTTTTCATGTCTTCGTCGGTGAGACTGAAGTCAAAGACATTAATATTTTCCGCAATTCTCTCCCTTTTAGTGCTCTTAGGGATCGCCACAACCCCTCTCTGTATCTGCCATCGGATCATAACCTGTGCCGCAGTTTTCTTATACTTCTGACCTATTTTGGCAATAGTCGGGTTAGTGACGAGAGTCCCGGAGCCGAGCGGTGAGTAAGCCGTCACTTGAATGCCTTTCCCTTTGCAAAAGTCTATCAGTTGTTTCTGACTCTTCTGCGGATGGCTTTCCACCTGATTTATGGCGGGCACAACCCTCGCCCCTTTCAGTAGGCGTTCCAATTGTGTTATATTGAAATTGGAAACACCTATCGATTTGACTAAACTCCGGTTCAGAGCCTCTTCGAGTCCGGACCACATGTCATCGTTGAGCACCGGGTCATTCGGCCAGTGAATCAGCATTAGGTCGATATAACTTGTGTTAAGTTTCTTGAGGGAGAGGTTTACCCCTTTGAGCACCTCTTCCATTGTTCGGTTGTTATTATCTCTTTTGCCGAAAATTTTTGTCGTTATGTAAAGGTCTTCCCTTTTGAGCCGTCCCTCAGCTATCAGTTCGTTGACAGCCTTTCCTATGGATTCCTCGTTGAAATAACTGCTGGCAGTGTCTACGTGTCTGTACCCGAGGTCAACAGCCTCCTTGATCATTTCCATGACCACTTTGTCCTGGGGTGGGCCCCCAGATCCGTAGCCACCTGTGCCTAAGCCAACCATTGGGATGTGGTGTCCATTATTTAGCCCCAGCCATAGTGTACTGTTAACTGTAAATTATCAACATTAAGTAGTTTGATCAAGGTCTACTTACCATCTACTGCTGAACAAAAGTATGACATGGATATTAAAAAGATTATTGATTTCATTGTATTTTCACCAAGGCAACTTTTTTTCTTTAGCAGTGATATTGAAATTGAATTTCACTTTTATTCTGAATTTTGTGTATAGCTTTGGTGTTGATGTGTTGCTATTTTATCATCATTTTTTATCCTAGATAAGATTAGGATTAAGTTCTTGAAGTGAATGGTGCTCCTGATAAAAGTACATTTGTGAAATAAAGTTGGAATCATCAGTTTTATATTTCGTAAGAACATTATCACATTATTATCACAAAATATTTATTAAAAATCTTATAATAATAAATTATTTATCTTGATAAAAAGAAAATTACATGGAATTATGCTTGGTTAAATAAGTTTCTATAAAAAATGCAGAGAAAGGTTGTTTTTAATCGATATAAATAAATATTACAAAGTAAATTGAATTTAATCAAAAACTTTTATGAACTGTAATTTTTTAATTAAAGAAAAATTTTATGATTAAATTGAATTCAAAAGACCTAGAATAAGTGGTCCGATAGTCATCAGGGTGTTTGAGCTTGATAGATCTTATCACTCGCCAATACTACAATAAATATAAGTTACCCTCTTGACTAAATAATGACCACATTTTATTCAAGCATATAGTTTTGAATAATATTTATGATCAAGCAAAATTGAGAATATTATCAAGCTAATAGAGGGTGAGACAAGGATAGGTCAATTAAATGAGAAATAACTTCAAACCAAAAATTTTTCTTAAAAAACAACTTTTTGTTTGAAATCAATACCAGAAGTGATTATTAAACTGAAAAGTGATTTTGAAAACTGAAAAAACTTGTTAAACAAAAATTCAATGACATCTCGAAAGACATGTTTGACAGGAATTCAGTGCAAAAAATCAAAAATTCAATTCAAGTCGTAATACAAACAGACATTTGTGTGAAAAATATTTTTCAAAACATATTTCAATTGAACCGAAAATTATGTCTAAAAACTTATTAAACGTTTATTTAATTATTTGTTTTATAACATTATTCTGTCCTCTCATCGGATCTAATGGTAAATTAATTGCAAGATTATAATCTATTACATCCCTATTTCAACTGACCATGATTATTATTCAATCAAAAAAAGTACCAGTATTTCGACTAAACAGCGGTCGAGACTTACCAGTGGTCGGCATAGGAATGGGTGGCTTCAGGACAGGGGGTCCACCTCAGGGACCGTTGGTTCGCGACATCATAAGGACAGCCATCGACGCCGGGTATAGACATATAGACACCGCCAGAGGTTACCACAACGAGGAGGCCATCGGACAGGCGGTCAGCGAACTGATAGCTGAGGGACGGGTCAAAAGGGGAGACCTCTTCATAACGACAAAAATCTATTCGATAAGAGATAATAGAGAGAACCGGACGAGAGGACGGGCGGACGCACTGAATGAGGTTCGGCTGTCACTCGAAAAGCTGAACACGAGTTATATCGACCTAATGCTGATCCACTACCCGTCCACTCGGGAAGAGAACAGGGAGTCCTGGAAAGGACTGGAGGACGCACTCAACAAGGGATTAGTCAAATCGATAGGTGTCTCCAATTTTGACATACCATTGCTCAGGAGTCTGTTCCGTACGGCAAACGTCTTTCCGGCTGTGGATCAGGTGGAGAGCCATCCGATGAAGGCTCAGAAGGAACTCCAGGACTACTGTTCCCGATATAAGATCCGTTTGACCGCTTGGTCTCCGTTAGGCGCCGGACGACTGGTCACCGACCCTATGATATCGGCCGTCGGCGAGAAGTACAACAAAACTGCGGCGCAGGTTATGATCCGATGGCATATCCAGAGAGGGTTTGCGGCGATCCCTAAGAGTACTAACGAACAGAGGATTAGAGAAAACTTCAATGTCTTTGACTTCGCGCTGACTGAAGAAGATATGGAAGTATTGAATAAAATGCAAAATTGATTTTTAAATTGAATCAATAAACTTGGAATAAATTTGTTGGAAAATGTGAAGGTTTATAACCTTGCTCATTGTAAAAGATTTTTGTATACTTCCTGTAAATGTTTTTCTATTGAAAGTTTTCACGAAATCTATGACTAATGAAACTAATATGTAATCAAAGGAAACGTATAATTGATTCAATGGTTAGTCTTTATATGTCACTTACTATCTATATATGTGAACCACAGAACCATTCCTCCACTTCTTATTGTTTTGATCCCTGCAATTACTGAGAATTAAAGTACAATTTATTGATTGGCATTTTTTTGATAATTACTATCAATTTAATGTTTCTATTAATACAATGTCTGTGTTGAGTGATAATTCGACCTTCTCAAGGGTGATACATTTTTTTATCCAAGTTTATATCTGATTATAGTGCAAATATCTTATCAATTGATAAGTGTCGAGATATCTGTCCACTAATTGGCTGTATTCGTGACCTAAATAATCAAATCATAAACAATACAAAAGTCGTCGAAATAGTGGCCAAAAGTCCAACGATTTCATTCAGCTTCTGATCGACGCCAATAAGGTGTCGGGCGATACACTTCCAAATGAAAATAATAATAAGGAGAGTCACCATGTTAACGACGGTAAGATTTACCTTGATTAAAGTTTCCAAGTTCTAATTACTCTATTATCTGATTCAATAAACTAGGAAAAGAGGAGCAGGACGTCGAGCAGCGGGTACTGAACGTAAACCTAATTGACAAACATCTGACCGAAGAGGAAATCGTGGCACAGGCTTTCACATTCCTAGTGGCCGGGTATGAGACGACCGCCTTAACACTCACGAATTCTACGTACGAATTGGCTCTACAGCCGGCCCTTCAGGAGAGGCTGTGCAGAGAAATGAACAGCGCTATGGACTCGAACGGAGAGCTAAGTTACGAAGTGTTGGCCGGACTTCCCTTTTTGGACGCAGCCCTGTCGGAGACGCTCCGACTCCACTCACCGGGCGTAAGGACCTCCCGATTGGTTAACACAAAATACGAACTAGGTAATACCGGAATCACATTGGAAAAAGGCCAGCAGGTAGATATTCCCATATATGCCATACACCACAGCGAGGAATTCTACCCAGATCCGTTTAAATTCGACCCAAGTCGTTTTATGCCGGAGAAAAGGCACCTGATTAAGCCGTACACATATCTTCCATTTGGTGCCGGCCCTCGAAATTGCATTGGAATGCGTTTTGCATTGCTGGAAGCCAAATTAGCCCTGGCCCACATTGTCAACAAGTTCAAATTTTTCCGCAGCCCTCAGACAGACGTTCCTCTTCTGCCAAAAATATCCTTCCGCTTGAATACACCTAAAAGGGTTATCGTCGGTATTGAGCGATGAATTTAGAAAAACTGTAAAATTATTTTAAAATTTGACATAAAATCTACACTTTTTAACAGAATAGTGAATCTTTTGATGAAGTTTTACAGTTTTTCATTCAATTTGTTTGCATTTGTTTTCAATAGTCATTCTATAACTCAATGTATGAAAACGTTTCACTAAATAATATCTGAATTAAAGAATTTACTTTTTTGCCAAGATCAATTACAAATAATTAATAATGATAATTAAATTAATGATACAATTATAACATGTCTGTGTTGAGTGATAATTCAATTTGTTCAAGGTTGAGACAGTTTTTATCCAAGTTTATATCTAATTTCAAATGCAAAATACCTTATCCTACAGATAAGTGTGGGATGTCTGTCCACTGATTGGCTGTATTTGTGAACTGAAATAATAAATCAAATCATAAAATATAATAAAAAACGGTATAAAAAATATACGCACAACAAGTCATACCATATTTCAAAACATATTAACCCATTAAACAAAACAAAAAATGAGCTGGCTCATTTACATACTACTCACCTGCCTTCCACTCGTCTATTGGTGAGCTTCTTATTCTTTTTAGATTTGATCAAGGTTAATAATATTGTTTTCAAACTCTAGGTATTTGACGCGAAACCACAGCTATTGGATCAAACGGGGTGTTAAAGGGCCCAAACCTTTACCAGGGTTTGGAAACATACTTGACATTTTCATAACACCGCAGACTGTCCAAGATGTTCGATATTTTAAAAACTATGGGAAAATCTATGGGTAAGCATTTGATATTTTTTCAATGCAAAGGCTAAAATTACAAATATTTAACCCAGGTATTTCATTGGCAACCGCCCTGTGCTAACTGTGGCTGACCCGGATCTGATCAAAACAATTATGGTAAAAGACTTCCATCTGTTCCCCAATAGGCGTCCGAAGGGGCGGATTCAACACCCGATCACATCCAAGAACTTATTGGAGTTGACCGGAGATGACTGGAAACGGGTCCGAAGCATATGCACCCCTACCTTCACTTCAGGCAAAATGAAACGTATGTTCCCATTGATAAGGGACTGCATCCAAGACTTCGCCAACCATTTGGACACTTTTGCTTCGACGAGGGCCGACATAAACGCCAAGGATATGTATGGAAACTTGACCATGGACGTTATAGCTAGGTGTGCCTTCGCGACCAAGACCAATGTCCACAAAGAGTTGGACAGTCCATTCGTGGTGAACGCCCGCAAGATCTTCAATTTCAGCATATTCCAATTGATCCTGGCATTATCGCTGCCAAGTAACCTTCTAAAATTGTTACCAATATCAATCGGCTTTTCAGGTTCTGGAGAAGCAAGGGACTTTTTTCTTGATAACACCCGACATATTATCGAAAGCCGTCGTAAAAGTGGCCAAAAGTCCAATGATTTTCTTCAGCTCCTGATCGACGCCAATAAGAGGTCGGGCGATACACTTCCAGATGAAAATGATAATAAGGAGAGTCACCATGTTAACGACGGTGAGATTTGCATTGACTAAATTTCGAATTAGTCATTTATCTTGCTATTAATAAACTAGGAAAAGAGGAGCTGGACGTCGAGCACCGGGTTTTCAACGTAAATTTAATTGACAAACATCTGACTGAAGCGGAAATCCTGGCCCAGGCTTTCGTATTCTTGTTAGCCGGGTATGAGACGACCGCCACAGCACTCACGTACTGTACTTATGAATTGGCTCTACAGCCGGCCCTTCAGGAGAGGCTGTGCCGAGAAGTGAAAAGCGCTATGGACTCAAACGGAGAGCTAAGTTACGAAGTGTTGGCCGGACTTCCCTTTTTGGACGCCGTCCTGTCGGAGGCGCTGCGACTGCACTCACCGGTCTTACGGCTGTCCCGAATAGTTAACACAAAATACGAACTAGGTAACACCGGAATCACATTGGAAAAGGGTCAGCAGGTTGAGGTTTCCATCTATGCCATACACCATTGCGAGGAATTCTACCCAGATCCATTTAAATTCGACCCGGATCGGTTTATGCCAGAGAACAGGCACCTGATTAAGCCTTACACATACTTGCCCTTTGGTGCCGGCCCTCGAAATTGCATTGGAATGCGTTTTGCCTTGCTGGAAGCCAAATTAGCTCTGGCTCACATCGTGACCAAGTTCAAATTTTTCCGCAGCCCTCAGACAGACGTTCCTCTTCTGCCAAAAAGGGTCTTCCGCTTGAATACACCCAAAAGGATTATCGTCGGTATTGAGCGCCGAATTTAATTAATTTTATTCAGTAAAATAATCAAGGCACTTTTTAAAATATTTTTATTATTATTATGGTGCAAATTAAAAAGAATCAATTAACTATAAAATAAATTAAAAAATTTTGCAACAAAATATCTATTTTTATAATGTTTCCTTAGTTATCTTATTTGATCTGGTAAACTTTCCATATTGATTTTTTTATGCTAATGTTTATCAAGATCAGTCATGTGGGACACCCTCTGCCTCCATACTCCGGGCGAACGACATACCTAGCCTTCGGTGCCGGTCCTCGAAATTGCATTACAATGCGTTTCGCACTAATGGAGGCTAAACTGTGTTTGGCTCAACTCATCAGAAAGTATCGGCTCTTCCCCAACCGTCTGACAATTAAGTCAATAAACTTGGAATAAATTGAATGAGTTCGGTATTATTTTACCATGTTCATTTTTGTGGGCAAATGAAGAGGTTTATAACCTTGCTTATTGTAATGGATTTTGTATACTTCCTGTAATTATTGTATTTATTGAATTTTCACGAAATCTATGACTAATGAAACTAATATGTAATCAAAGGAAACGTATAATTGATTTAATCGTTAGTATCTTATAATTCTATATCACTCTCTATATGTCTCTCACTTTCTATGAATGCTTACCACAGAACCATTCCTCAACTTCTTATTATTTTGATCCTTGCAATTAACTAGATTTAAAGTATTTTACTTGTTGCTTGTAATTTTTTTGTGATAATTATTATCAATTTAATGTGATACAGTTTTTTACAATTTATTTGTGATAATTTCATGTTTGTGTTAAGTGATAATATTGTAATAATATAACAATTCAAGGATGATTCAGTGTTTATCCAAGTTGATATCTGATTTCAAGTGCAAATACCTTATCAATTGATAAGTGTCGGGATGTCTGTCCACTGATTGGATGTATTCGTGAACTGAAAAATTAATAAAATCATAAAAAATATATATAAGGTATAAAAATATACGCACAACAAGTCATATCATATTTCGAAATCTACATTCAATAAAATGATCTGGCTCATTTACCTACTTCTCTCCAGCCTTCCCCTCGCCTATTGGTAAGCCTTATTATTTCAAAATAAGCAAGGTTAATCATATTTTTTTCAAACTCTAGGTATTTGACGCGAAACCACAGCTATTGGACCAAACGGGGTGTTAAAGGACCCAAACCTATACCAGTCTTTGGAAATATTCTCGACTTTTTCATAACACCGCAGACTGTCCAAGAAGTTAGACTTTTCAAAAACTATGGCAAAATCTATGGGTAAGCCTTTGATAATAATGATATTATTTTAAATATCAAGGTAAAATTGCAAAAATTTAACCCAGCTATTTCATTGGCAACCGCCCTGTGCTAACTGTGGCCGACCCGGATCTGATCAAAACAATTTTGGTCAAAGATTTCCATCTGTTCCCCGACAGGCGTCCAAAGGCCAAGATTCAACATCCGATTATGTCCAAGAACTTAGTGGAGTTGACCGGAGATGACTGGAAACGGGTCCGATCCATATCCAGCCCTACCTTCACTTCCGGCAAAATGAAACGTATGTTCCCATTGATGAGGGACTGCCTCCAGGACTTCACCGCCCATTTGGACACTTTTGCCTCGACGAGGGCCGACATAAACGTCAAGGATATATACGGAAATTTGACCATGGACGTAATAGCTAGTTGTGCCTTCGCGACCAAGATCAATGTTCACAAAGAGTTGGACAGTCCATTCGTTGTGAACGCCCGCAAGATCTTCAATTTCAATATATTCAAAATAATCCTGGCATTAGCGCTGCCAGGTTTCCTGCTCAAATTGTTACCATTTGCATCAAACGCAGGTTCAGAAGCAGCAAGGGACTTTTTTCTTGACAGCACCCGACATATTATCGAAAGCCGTCGGAAAAGTGGCAAAAAGTCCAATGATTTCGTTCAGCTTATGATCGACGCCGATAAGGGGTCGGGCGATACACTTCGAGATGAAAATGATAATAAGGAGAGTCACCATGTTAACGATGGTGAGATTTACCTTGATTAAAGTTTCTAAGTTCTAATTACTCATTTATCTTGTTCATTAAACTAGGAAAAGAGGAATTAGAAGTGGAGCAGCGGGTGCTTAACGTAAACCTAATTGACAAACACCTAACCGAAGCGGAAATCCTGGCCCAGGCTATGGTATTCCTGTTGGCAGGGTATGAGACTACCGCCACAGCACTCACATACTGTACGTACGAATTGGCTCTACAGCCGGCCCTTCAGGAGAGGCTGTGCCGAGAAGTGAACAGCGCT